>JAFMSR010000177.1:0-74993 GCA_022818135.1 Saxidomus purpurata | reverse complement strand
AATGTTTCCCATTCTGAAATGCAAATCGCTTTAAAGATAATCGCCCACAGCTTCAGTCTTTACACGAAGGAAACACTTATATAACTTTGCATGAAAATATGCGCCATAAAATAACATACTAGTAAAGCGTTGCTTTTGAATTTAGTCCAGTATCAAAGTATTTTAAGTAGAAATTTTATTTTTTATGGTAGATTCTATTAAGTTTTAGTTTAAACTTGATGTTTATGATCTTAGTACTTAGTGGGCAGAGCCTCGTTACCGCCACATCAGTTACCCTCGAGCCGGATATTCCCATCTGCACGTGCAACCAGTGAAAGATTCTTATACGATAATGCAATAAAACAATAACTATATTATACATTTCTAATCACGCTTTAGAAAGGGTGCTATATTCTCTGCAGTTGAACCAACTGTGATTCACGAATATAAAATGTCTTAAAACATTTCATTCTAAACATCCTGAAAGACATGTTATTGGAATCATGTTTGTGAAAAACGTACGTCGTATAAGTCAGATTCTATACAACCGTGTCTTCTTAGCACAGTAAACGTTTCAGAGACTTAGCCGAGGACAGATTTTCCTCCATCAAAGTTTTATTATATGGACTATATTACATAAAAGTGTATAATCTTTGTTTCGTGTTGATTATAGAACAGGCAGTACAGTTCGGTTTCGTTTGTAAAAATTGATTAGATCTGTTTGTAAACAGGTAATTTAGTTTCAGTACATTTGTTTTATGAAATAAACTTCCGAGGTTTAAAATTAACCGATTTTTATCCAGCACTAGATTCATAAAAAAATCAAATATTGTCGCAATTGTAACAACTTGTATATAGTTGTAGTCAGCGATAGATAAAGGTATCGATTTTGGCAGAGCTAACTACAGAACCAGCGCATAAGTATGTTATGGACCTAAAATGTTTCATTTTAATGCAAGGTCACTGTGACCTTGAACTTTAACCTTTTAAAGCCCAAATAAAGGCACAGCCGAGTTGTTGAGCAGAAATGGTTATTAAATGCAAAATCACTGTGACCTTGAACTTTGACCACAAAGTTTGTAGGGGTCATCTAATCTTCATAAGCTGTACTCCAAACAAGTTTGAAGACGGTAGTTGAGCGATAACAATGTTTAAATGCAAAGTCACTAAGACCTTTGACCCAGTGACCTCAAAATCAATAGGGATCATCTTATCTTCTCAATATTCTATCCGTAGGTTGGTTGGTCAGTAGGTCTTTGGTTTCCGTTCAATAAGTTGAGAAGGTTTTGACCAACATGCCTCAAACTTGGTAGGGACATTGGTCATGCACAGTTGATGAATTCTTAATTTTGAATACACTGGGTCAAAATACAAGGTCACAGTGACCTCGCCTTTCAAAACGGTTTCAGCACATCAACTTGAGTCGGCTTTGACTTAGAGGACTCAATTTTGGTGGGTTGGGGGGGGTTTTTGGGAAACCATATTTTTTTTGGGGTTGGTGGGGGGTTTTTTTTTAACCACTGAGTTTTTGCTATAATCAATGAGGATAATAAATACTTCTTATGTCTGATATAAAACAACAGTGTGGAACAAACACACGGGTCAGAGAATGTAAATGCTTAGACAGTGGTACTTTTTTCAGATAACTACTGAAAATCTTTGCACAAGTGATACAATAACTCAGATTTTAGTAAAAGTTCATTTAAATTATCAATACATTTGGGTTTTGGGTAGCACACCAGCTATAGCGAGATCTTTTTAGTCCTGTTTTACTTGGTCATATCGTTTATCGGAAACTGTTACGGTGTTACCAGAGGCAGTTTGCTCGTTTTCGTACCATTTGGTTTCATTTTATTTGCAACCTTATCTGCCTGTCTTGTGCTCACTCACAAGAACGATTGCTTTAGTAACATCTATACAATTCCATTGCTAAATGTTATATAGATAGTCTAAATTTCAGCGTCAGAAAGCGACGGCAAAAGAAAGAAGAAAGTATTTTATACTTGTATGGAAGAACCTCCCTTGCTCAAACAACTGAAGGGAATATTGTCCGAGTATCCTGATGGAGGTCAGATATTAAAGGTAATGTTTTAAGTTTCTTTATCTGGGAAATTTGGTCTCATGAAAAAAGTTAATGGAGCGTCAAACTGTTTCAAATCACAAACCAGACGAAGATTTCTTTAGTATATGGTGGCATGTTAATTATCTTCGGTTGCGTAACTAGTTACCCACTTAATAATTGCGAATACTATCTGGTTATCTAGTAACATGTTCGCGAACAAGTTCCAAGTAAGATAAATGTCTTAACACGAATAATTGTCTGTTAGTACCAAGAACTGCCACTACTTATCTAATTATCGTTTTGCGAATTGTTAACTGGTTATAGTAGTAGGTTTGTTTTTTGGCAAGATAGGTAAGTGGTTAACTAGTTAACAAACTAGACAACTAGTTAACATTCGCGACAGTTTATGAATATCAATGTAATGCTCTTACATGTATGGACTTTATATGAGAAAAGTCTGCATCTATCAAATGATATAACTTCGGTTAAAATTATCATTTCTGATGCCCTACTTCTTTCGATGCTAAGATGACTAAATAGATATTCGAGTATTGACTTTATTGTGTCAGCGATGTTCTGTTATTACTGCTCTTTGAGAAAGTGTTGACATTGCATAGTTCAATATTTGAGCTGTGATATCTTTTTTTACCACTACCTTTTTCACAGTTTGAGATTTGTTTTCTTCTCTATCTAACTTTTCTGTGGGTCTTGTTCATTATGGATGCAGGATTTTCTTTCTGATAAAACGTTGCAAAACATCGTACTTGTCATAGATACAACAAATGCAAATATGCGAGGTCATTCAGTAACGGTTAATAATATGGAAACAATTGCAAGTAATGGTTATTAATCGTATGCGACTTGCTGACCATACACTTACTAGAAGTTAATCTAAGACACAAAGTATGTAAAACACATCTCTGTTGAGCCAGTGTCAAAGGGACACAATACCCATACATACCCACACAGCAAAGATGAAACAGGTTATGAATAGGTTATAACTTTCAGATGCCAGAACTCTAAACATTTAAAAGTACGACTGGCTAGGTGTGGTACATGTACCAGTTTCAATTCAGGAAGAGTTCAAGGCATCAACAGTAACCATGATATCTAACAGGAATATTCGTAAATTGATCAGTCACCATTTAGAAGACTGGCTACTTATTTAAATCAAAAGTTTATTCCAGATACCATGCCTCATCTATACTTTTTACTCTTTGAATACTAGTAGTAGAGCGCACAAATTATCAAAACATTTTATTTCAGGAACTGATACAGAATGCCGAGGATGCCGGCGCCAAGGAAGTCAAAATTCTCTACGACGCCAGACGAGTTAACTGCGATATAAATGAGCAAACACCTTCATTTACAAAATTCTTCAAAGTAAGTTTCGTAATAATACTTAGCTAGAAGTTGACGAACGAAAAATACACAGCTTAGTTGTGATGTTTTTGTGCGAAAATTGTAAAAAGCTCTTTCTTATGTACAGCTTAAATAAAACCTTATTTTTACATATTGCATTTGTACTTGGCGCTATAACCAACCGTAAAATAAAGGTAATATGCCTACCCTGACCTGGGTAACCCAGGAGCCGCTAAAATATGATCTGCTACCAGTACGGGACTGTTTTCCAGTTGTCGTGTTGTAGCTTTGCACTGAAACTTACTTACTAAGATACTTTCATTGTGCTGTTTATTTCGTAACGGTTATTTCCCGTATAAGCAGAATATAACATCATGATCTAGTAGAAATATTGCTTTCATGGAGAAAAGTGGTGACATCCCACATCAAAGATTTAAAAAAAAAAAAAAAAAGGGAAAAAAAAACAAAAAAAAAAACCCCCCCCAAAAAAAAACCCCCCCACCCACAAGTGCACACCACCAAAAGTTGAATTAATCTCGTACAAAGTGAAGACTAATTGATTAAAAATCTGTCTTTTTAACTCGGCACAATAATCTTTATCCCACTTAACACAAGAATTGTGTCTAGTACTAGAACTCGTATTCATAAAAATTGTGCTAAAAAAAATCAAGAGGTGACTATTGTGCAGAAGAGATCTAACTACAGTTGTATTATATAAACGAAAATCATCATAATTCATTTAGATTGTTCACATAGCAAATGCGGCTATACATATCTTCGCATTTTCCCACGCACCGCAACGCTATCAATCCCATTTCTGTGCAAAAGTGTGGGAAACCAAAATGGAAATAGAGACCCGTCATTTACACAGGTGGAAGGAACATACCTTTGACTTTTTTTTCTTAAGCTAATGCTTTTTTCTATGCATTTTAAAATTGATATCAGAATAAATAAAAAAAAAATTGAAAAAAAATTTTTTTTCTTTAGCTCTTTTACTATAGACAAGGTTCCCAACACATTCTGTATGAAAACAAAGCATGTCGCTCTGAAAAACTCTTCGATTTCTTTCAAATTTGAGTTACGTTAAACAAATTTGAACGAATTCTAGAAGAAATGATAGAGCTTTAAGAAAAAGTTTACTTCAATGGAAAATTCCAAGCCGTTTTCGTTCTACAAGCGAAAATGCCAAAGCTGTAGAGCGATTTTCGCTCAAACCAGAAAAAATGTCACACATTTTCCAGACGGTGATTTTCACTAAATTCTCCAATAATATTGCGGTACTGCGACAGGAAACTATCAAAACATGCAATATATATGTTTAGACTTCAAATCATGTCATAGATCGTACTTTTACTCAAAATGGGTTCGATGCTACGGAGGATTTTTCATTTTTTGTTGACTAAATGCTTTTACTTTCACTTTCAATCGCCTTCGGATATGTTTTGATAATGTCCTTGAATAGCTGTTACAAATCACTGCGCAACCTCTCGGACCTTCATGGCCGCTAATACATTTTGACAATTACAAAAACTGAAAAATCCGCTGTAGTATCGAACACATTGGTGTAAAGGTACGATCTACGCCATGATTTGTAGTCTAATAATATATATTTCTTGTTTTAATGGTTGTCTTTCGCAGTACCGCAATATTAGTGGAGAATTTAGCGAAAATCACTTCGGAATATGTGTGACATTTTTCTGGTTTTAGCGAAAATCGCTATATCAGCGTTGGTATTTTCCTTGTAGAATGAAAACGGCTTGGAATTTTCCATTGAAGTAAACTTTTCTTAAAAGCTCTATCATTTCTCTCTAGAATTCGTTCAAATTTGTTTAACGTAACTCAAATTTGAAAGAAATCGAAGAGTTTTTCAGAGCGACATGCCGTTTTCATACAGAGTGTGTTGGGAACCTTGTCTATAGTAAAAGAGCTATGGAAAAAAAAAATTTTTTCAATTTTTTTTTTTATTTATTCTGATATCAATTTTAAAATGCATAGAAAAACGCATTAGCTTAAGAAAAAAAGTCAAAGGTATGTTCCTTCCACCTGTGGTCATTTACTGGTCGTAACATTTCATATCTGCAAGAATTGTGGTTATCACTGTGATTTATATAAGTTGGCAAAGATAATGTTTATCAATTCTTATTAGCACTACATCTTTTGAAATATGAATTATATTTAGATTTTTAGCTCGTCTGTTTCAGAGAGATGAGCTAATGTCAAAGCTTCCTCGGTGTCCGGTGTCGTCGATAGAAGCATCATTATTAAATATTATTTTGGGTTATATGATTGGTGTTCAAGATCACAGGAGCCTGAAATGCAAACGTATCTTGTCCGCTCTTCATCTCCAAAAATCATTGTTTCATTCAAACTTGGTTTTGAGGGAATTGTAGTGCTGTAATGCATTTTACAATTTGGAGTCATATAGTCAAAGTTGAAGCTCACATGACCTCAATGTGAAAAAATCTTGACACCGTGCTCACAGTTAAATACCCCATGAGTTTAGGGAGGAGTGGTCTTACCCGGGTGATCAATTCCATCGGAAGGAGCGGGTGCTGAGGGAGACTTTGTTTAAAAAAATACTCTAGTTTAAATTAGTTTTCCTTAGTTAATTTTTATATGAGCATATTTTATATGAGAATTTCAGAAAAAAACTGAAGGGAATTTGATTAAAACGAATCATGGTCAGAGGAAGTCAAAGGCAGTACAAAGTGAGAGAACATATTTGTGAGGTTCAAGGAGGTTAAAAAGCTATAATGACACACGGTTTCTTCGAAGTTTAAAAGCAAGCAGTATTAATTGAGGTTGCACTTCAATCCTGACGGTAAAGCGCAACTGTTGAATTTCAATGCAATGTCCTTGAACTTTTTAGAGTCCAGCTCTTTGTGTTTACAATAATGAAGTATTCACTGACCAGGATTGGAGAGGAATTAGAATGATCTACAGCAGTTTAAAGGAGGAGGATCGTCTAAAAGTTGGTAGATTCGGTCTGGGATTCAAATCCGTCTTTCATATGACAGGTAAGAAAATACTCTTAATCTAGGTAATCAAAATTTATACTGTGTTTTGTGTAATTATTCGTGCATGGATTATCAGATTTCTTAAACAAGAACTCAGATAATATCTCTTAAGGTCTAAAAGAATATACGGCTTTGCCAACGTGTGTTGATCAGTCCGTTTGTAGTGTGAATTGTAGGCTAGAAACAAAGGTTAAGTTTTTCAGGTTCTGCGTTGTCCGAAATCGATGTTTTTCTCAAATTCAAAATTCAACCCGATCTCAAGAACATAAATATATATAAATATAATAATATATATATATATATAAAACTAGCGTGTATTTGATAGAAATCCTGTGCAATTGGGTGTTCCGTATGGGTGTCATATATATGAATATTTACTCATTAAGGGATTAACGGATATTTAATAGTGTAGAGAGACAAGTATAGCCTCTACATCCAAACAGTAACTTCACGACAACGCGTTCTCCTTAGTTGATATTTATCATCATTTGTTGTAATTGTTCGTGAAAACGATTAGGCCTACAAGCATATTCATAGCTACCTTGTAAATTGCCTTTCTATAGTTGAGCCATTCATCATATCAAGGATCGGAAATGCTGATAAGGACAACTATTGTCAATTTGTTTGAGTGTAAGAACCATCACATATCAAACCATTTAGTGTTCTGAAAAAATATCTCGCTTATATGAAAGAGCTGTCAATATATGTAATACAAAATGTACTTTTAAACGGAAGAGCATATAGAATGATTTTGTAGGTATTTCCCTCGTACAAAGTTTGTGTATATTGCTGTAATGTGGGAGCAATAAAATTGATTCGTCTGACGAGAATCGAACTCAGAGATTTAAAGATAGGAGCTAACATGACTGATCCACTACAGACATAAGTGTATTCAGTCCTGAAAGTTATACAAATGTATATGTTTATATGCGTGTACGCCTAATATGAAAATATACTGTAAGTTTTGTTGATATTGGCAATACAATAAATGTTGCTAGGTTAAGCACGGTTTAGATATTTCCAAGATTGTAATTTGTAGTACAGCAATATATGTCAACTATACATATAATGTGTATATTATAAGAAGAGGTATAAAAGCTTTTGGTCATACAATTGGTACTAATGACTGCTCTGAAACCTTAGCTACCGCAGTTAGATCCGAGACCTGAGAAACTACATCTTTGTTCCAAAGCCTCAATAATTTAAGATACCATGCGGGTTTTTTGTCTGTGTTGTTTTTAAATTTAGCAAATCAATCTACAAGTTAACAAACAAGAGAAGAATTTGAATAAAAAGAACTTGTTGCGATCAATTAATGACACTATTTGTATGTGCAACAGCTTTTGTAACTGCATTTCGAGTAGTTTTTCACTACTTTATAAGTGAGAGTTTGCAGTGAGTCTTCTTCACAACAGATTGCAAAATATTCAAAATAGTAAATAATTTTTCAAGATTACCCATGTGTGGTAAGTGGCACCAAACTACTTTTGATTGATCCTCAGCGGTCTGAGAAGTCTAACGTTGAGGTAAATGCTATGATTGATATTAGCGATATCAAAGGAAATGAAGACGGTTTGGACGCTGAGGCCTTTTGGACGGCATTGGATGGAACATTTGGATTGCATAAAGGTATTGTGGAAGACGGATTCTTTTCTGGAACACTGTTTTGGTTTCCGCTGCGCGAGTTAAAGTCAAAGCTGTCCCAAACTATTTATGACGGAGCCAAAGTCATGAACTTATTTAAGGGATTTGAAACCGAAGCTTCCAGCATCATAATCTTTCTTAAAACCTTAGAAAGAATAAACTTTGGGATACGTAAAATAGAAAGCAATGCCATTACAGAACTCATTGAAGTCGAGATCATCGATACTACTGGTACAGTGAAGCAAGAGAGAAATGCCTTTCACAAAGAAGTAGAAAATGCTATTTCAGAATCAAATGATAGAGACATATTATACAAAACACAAATGACAGTACGTTCAACTATTTCAGGAAGAACTGAACTGATTGAATGGATAATTGTGAATTATTTCGTAAACAAAAGTGCTTCTCCAGCATTTAGAAAACTAATTCATGATCCAGATCTAGGATATAGTCCGTATGTAGGTGTAGCAGTTCCACGGGTTCAAACGGACACATCGTTTTCGGGTCACGTATTCTGTTTCTTGCCATTGCCGAGGGAGGGAAAACAATTGACCGGTTTACCAGTACATATAAATGCATACTTTGCTCTGAGCCAAAATCGACACCATTTAAAATGGGAAACCGATGAGCAACGAGGTCAAACACTTGATGACAAGTCCATTCTTTGGAACCAGTTCCTTATTAAGGAAGCTGTTCCAAAAGCTTATTGTGAACTGATTGCATTCACCATCGACATTTCTAAGAAAAGGAAGAATGATGAAAATTCCGTACAGATGGTTAAAAACTGTTTGCCTCATTCAGATAAAACAGATAACAAATGGAGGGTCCTTGAGGTAGAATTATTTAGACGACTGGGGGAATTGCCATTCCTGTTCAGCAAAAGTAAATGTTCCTGGTTTCATGTAACACAAGCCTTCTTTGCAACGTTCTCCGACTTAGATTCTTCGTTTGAACACATACAGCATGCAGTAGAACAGTGTCTCTGTGAGCTTGGAACGAATTATGTCAATGTTTCAAAACAACTTTTTGTCACTTTGAAAGCCCATAATCCAGGAATACAAGACTTAACTCCAGATTCACTGTCGTTATTACTAAAGCAACGGATGTCATACAGAAGCATGTCAAATTCAGAGAAGTTGAACGTCTTGACATACTTGTTGTCCAACGGGACAAATTACGAAAAGCTAGATGGACTAGAACTGCTTCCAGTTTCGTCAGGTGACTGGAAATGCTTCGGTAAAAAGAAAGACCCCGTCTATATATGCCAAGGTGAAACTCGAAACATACTTCCAGGGTTAGAAGATCAGCTTCTAGCAGAATCATCACAACTTGGAAAATATGTATTCCAAAGTCTACAGCACATTCGTGTTAGAGGTAAGTCTAAAACTCAAGTTCATGGATGGTTGTAAAGCAAGTAAATAGGTTGTGTGTGTGTGTGTGTGTGTGTGTGTGTGTGTGTGTGTGTGTGTGTGTGTGTGTGTGTGTGTGTGTGTGTGTGTGTGTGTGTGTGTGCACTTCTGGGTGCTGTGGGGCTCGTTTTGGGGAGGCTGCGTTTTTGGTACGTGGCTTTCCCTGTTTGATATTATTTTTGTTTTTGTGAGAACTTTAATTGAATTTCTATTATTCTTTTCGAATGACTTCAAATGATGCAGTAATACGACGTTATGCAATTTAAATGAAATAGATATATCAACTAAAATTTATAAATTCTTTACAAACAATTACTGTAACTGGAGTATAGCTAAATCTAAAAGTTAGATTTTTTTCCAATGTGGACTTCTATTTTTAAAAACTAAATCAACATATAATCAAACACATGAGCTATAGAGTAAACAAGGTGTGACTTCGATCCAGTTGACAACAGATGACCAGGTACGATGACAATGCTTACCGAAACTGGTCAACGCCTAGAGGATATAAAATTGTTTTAGCAATCACAAAGACCTGTACAAACAACATATGTTATTTATCAAGATGTTTAGTCCGGATTATTTAACACTTTAGTTCTCCATGTTTTGTAGAGTTATAAAAATAATAATTCACTCTGAAATAGTGCACAAATAATGCGAAAAATCAGAAATGACGTATGCATATGAGATAGGAAAACAATTACATGTATCAGTTTATATCCGAAATATCAAATCATACATGTACTTTACGCTGCTTACTCACCAACAGGTGGGCTGTTTAATAAAGCTCTATGTGTCAGAGATCTATGTGCTGTACAAAGTTGTATTTTGACTGTACTATGGAAATTATTCAGTAATAGTCTACACAACAAAAACATCAAAATAGAGACGTTTTTTTCAGTTTTAATCAAACTTTAAGTATTTTGATCGTTCAAATAAACACTGTTGGTATCGTTCGGTGATCGCTAGAAAATAGTTATGTTGAGGAATGTATGCTCAAATTGATACTGTAGACGAATACTTATTTCAACTGTATTAAAAGCGAGCGAACTTTTTCGCAAATGTAAGTGACCTAAGCAGGTATAAATGTAAGTCACAAGCAAAAATAGCACTGGGACTATTGAGTGCTTGACAAAAACTACGTATCCTAAACATCACCATAAACAGTATTCTATTTCGATTAATTTACGATGATTTATATATTTATGAGTGTGTCGTAAATTGTATGCAGCATGACCTTTAATTATTGAAGTGATTTTATTTAAGGCAATTAAATTTCATACAATTTAAACGTTTAGCATACCTTTGATCGCACTAAAATTGCGTATCAACACTAGTGTTAGTTGCATTAAAACTTTTATAAAATATTTCATTCTGATCTCGCTTTATAACAGGTTTAAATATACTCAGTATGTTTACAATACGAAAAACTAATGTTTGTATGAGTATGAATATTTTGAACACTAATGACGAATATCAAACATTAGCAAACTGTGTATTCCACGGGGCGAATTTAAATGAATTAAGAATCTATTATTTTCTTTTCGATTCTTCTTCACAAATTTATTATGACTCGCCCTGAGCTATAAACTTAAGTTATATTTAGTAATAACTTCTTGATAAATGCTGATATCGGTATATAGATGCACGTTAAGCAGGAACGTTAATTTGTGTTAGTCATTGTAATGTCTACTTTGCAAATGCTTTACACATCTTGAGATTGAACAGAATGTGGCATAAATTTGTTCAAAAAGCGAGTGCTTAACCCAGATCAGCATGTTATTTAATTTGTGACTTTTTGCGTGCAGCTTCGATTGCCCAATTTTGAATGCTTTAACCTCTTGTGGAGAAAGTCAGTTCAATCTTGAATAACTTGCTTGAGATTTAAAGACGTAAAGTCAAAGTACATTTGCAATTTCTATAGACATAATAAATGTTAATGTTGTGATATGTAATTTAACTTATTCAGAAATTAAACTCTGCATCTTTTTTGTTCAGGCCTATTTCAAATCAAAGAAGCCACTCCAGGAGATTTGTCACGACTCGTAGAACGTGTCATAACATGTCACTTAAGATCAAACATAGAACGGCAGCTGACTTCAAACACTTCGTTAAATGTTTTTTGGCTGAAGAATGTATGGCAATACCAGCCATGTGTGGAACACATTTCGTCTTTTGAGAATACTGAAATTGTACCTCTGTTGAAGAAAGGTACATGGGATTCGCCGAAGATAATAAAATTGGTAAAACTGTCTGACCTTCTACTTGTTCAGGCATACAAGGACGACATTTTATCGGAAGCAGTATGTAAGTGTCTGAAAACGTTAGGCGTGACAATTTTGCCTAGCCTTCCTACATGGATCCCTGCAGACAAGCTGAAAACATTAATCTTTTGGCCAACACATAGAAGCGTTTTACGTTTACTCGAGAAACTACAAGCGTCAAGCACAAGACAACACAGGGTGTCGAATTTCAACCGGACTTGCGAGTGGAGTGATAAGCAGGAGTTGTTGTCTTATTTAGTCGCAAGCAAGCATCAAATATCAGCTACCTCTGGTCTTCTCCTAAAAGATTTGCAGATATTTCGTGTCATTAACATCATGAAAGAAACTGGACGTGACGCTTCGATATCCGATTGTAATACATTCATTACTTGCAAGGATTTCCCAGACAATGTCCACCTACCATATCCTTGTCTGATGGTTACAAACGACAGTCGTATGATTATGGAACAAATTGGTGCAAAGGAAGTGTCACTTGAATGCCTTGTTCTTGCTACACTTGAATATTTTGTCAAAAGGAAGCCGAGTTTTGAAAGCCACATGTCAAATTTCATGACCTATTTTCTAAGCAGTTTCAGCTTATTTCAGGCGAATCGAAACATTCTTACGTGTGCTTCGAATGTTGAATTTCTCAAAGCAGGATTGTACCGGAGAAAACCCTCCGATTTATATGACCCTTCAAACTCGCTTTTGTGTGATTTACTTCAAAGAGAAGGTCTTATGCCGGACAAAATCTTCAGTTCTAATGAGATTCAAAACTTAAGAGTTCTTGGAATAAAAGGTCAAGATGATATAAACGCTGCAATAATTCTCAAGGTAGCGACCACATTAGATACGTGGGTAAACGAAGTAAAACATGACAAAATCATTAGAAGCAAGGCAGATGCGTTGATGAAAATCTTGGAGTCTAAACCATCAATGTTAAACGATATCACAAAACAAGGGAAAAGTTTACGCAGCTGCCTGGACAGGCTTTCGTGCATCCCTATACAAACTTCTAGATCGTTTTCATATCCAGCATGTATTGAATGGTTCTCACACAAGTCGCAGCTTGCAAAACCGTGTGAGATAAAAAATGTCAGTATGTGCAACATTGTCGGAGCTACAATGCCATTAGTGGTGTGTACATCAGAACAGTTGAATAAAACATTTAGATGGGAGGAGACACCGCCACTGGTCAATGTATTACAACAACTAATGATATTAAAACGGTGTTACTCCGTGCAAATTCGACCTTACATATTGGCATTTGTTAAGGCTATATACGAGTTCCTGTTTAACCGAACAAAGGAGTTGCTTAAAGATAACCTTGGAATCCTTTCGGACAAAGAATGGATATGGACTGGAGACGGATTTGCTTCTTCAAGATACATAATACTCCAAAGTGCAGAAGGTGATATTGATTTGAAGCCATATTTCTTTACATTACCCAGTGATTTTCGTCACATGCAAAGCATGTTCGCGTCTTCTGGCTGTTTAGAGAAACAAAATGCCCTTGTCTTACTAGACGCACTTGCATGCATTCGGAATTCTATACAAAAAATGGAAAAAGACATTCATCGAAATAGACAGATTGTCCGTAATATACTCGATAAGTTGGCAGATTGCGTTCAAAATGGTGTTTATGTAGACAAAGAGAGGATATTGATGATGGTTCGTGATAAAAACGCAAATGTATTGACTCTCATCCCTGTTTTAGAATGTACCTATAATGATGATCCTGCTTGTGTGCACGATGATGATAATACCGGTAGTATCCATTTAGTACACGAAATGATCCCTCAAAGAACTGCAAAGGCCTTAGGCGTAAAATCTATGAAACAGAAAGTATTGCTTGAAGCTGAAGAGTTAGATGTTGAGGAATGTGGCCAGACAGAGCACCTTACTGCCAGAATACACTCTCTTTTAGAAGGATACACAGATGGACTTTCCGTTCCAAAAGAATTGCTTCAGAATGCAGATGACGCAGGAGCTTCTGTTGTGAAATTTCTATATGACGAGAGGCAAAATTGCGACCTTAAACAAACGGTTTTCAGTGAAGAAATGAAGGATTATCAAGGTCCAGCGTTATGGGTTTTTAATGACGCAATATTTACCCAAGCTGATTTAGCCAATATTCAAAAACTGAATGGAGCGACAAAGCTAAATGACGAAAGAAAAATTGGAAAATTTGGATTAGGATTTTGCTCCGTTTACAACGTAACTGATCTACCAAGCTTCATTACAGGATCAAGTATTGTTTTCTTCGATCCACACCAAAGGAATCTTGGCAATGCATATGGCTCTGGAAGGAAAGGTTTAAAGTTTAAGCTTCCTAACAGGCCGCTAGTTACAGGATATTCTCACCAGCTTATGCCATATAGTGACGTATTTGAATGTAACATATTTGAAGATGATTTTTCTTGCTACAACGGGACACTATTTCGGCTTCCTTTACGTACAAAGCAACAAGCTCGAGAGAGTCTTATATGTTCAACTCCTTATACAAAAGAAGAAGTAGAGAAACTTCTTGAGATGTTTATTAAAACTGCTGGTAACATGCTGATATTTTCACAGAATGTGAACAGGGTAGAAATATTTCACCTGGATAAGAACGAAACCTGTGCTTCACATATGAAGATGATATATAGCGCTGAAAAGTGTACTCAAATAATGAACAAGGTAATGTTTGACGACGTTACCCGTTCAGTGTTATCGCGAGTTCCAGAAATAATGAATAGTACGTCAGACTTTAAAGAAATTCATAAAACCATCATAATACAGAAAGTAGAAACACATGCTGAGAAAGTCATTTCAGACATTGAAATTGAAGAAGTCCCTACATATTCAAAGACTACATGGATCACGTCTTGGGCAAAAGGTACAGAACAATCTTTGGAAATATATAGAAAAATGTCATCGTCTGGAGCCGTACCGCTAGCGGCAGTTGCCGTGGCTTGTGAAGAGTCGGACAAATTAATCCCCTCGACATTAGTTAAGCTCCCATTCGGCTTTTACAAAGATGGTCATGTATTTTGCTTTTTGCCTTTGCCTTTGCAAACGAAACTTCCGGTTCAGATTAATGGTTGCTTTGCAGTTACATCAGACAGACGTCAGCTTGTATCGTTGACCGAGGATGACAAAGATAATAAACACTGCGTTTGGAATAATTGTCTTATGAAGGATACATTGGTGAAGGCTCATGTCCATTTGCTTGAAACTCTGGCGTGTAGATGTTTTAAAGTAGGCAGTGAATATAATTACTATGATTTGTGGCCAGTTCATTGTTCACATTTGGTGATTCCGTTTAAAGAATCGTTCTACAGGTATATTTTTGCCAGAAACAGCAAGGTTTTTCACGATAATCAGTCATGGTTCTCATTTCAAGACATTGTATACCTTGATCCGCAGTTACGACAAAGCGCAATCGGCGAACTAGCATTTGAAGCTGTCTACCATTTTAAACCTAGATGTAATAAGACTCTCATTGAAATGCCAAGATTTGTGATAAAAGCTTTGAGACAAAGCAACAAAGAAAATGAAAAAAGGATCAGATCATCTAAAATTGATGAAAATGAGTTTTTCATCATGTTCTTAGAAACAATACATGATCCATTCTGGCAGAATCGTACGTCGGATAGAAATAAACTTGTCGTAGCAGCATTGAAAACCTGCTACAACAGTGTACTGGAAAAAATTGAAAATATCAGTTGTATACCAACGGAACCAGAAAATAAATTACGCAAACCTGTTGATCTGGTTCATCCAAAATCCCCCCTTGCAGCCTTATTCTCGGAAATGGAAGGAGTTTTTCCTCTAAATTCGCCCCAGCTTCGAGATGATATGGTATTAGATGTTTTAATAAAATTAGGCATGCACCATAAAATCTTGCCAGATAATCTTCTGATAAATCGATGTTACTCAATCACGAAACTAGCTCATACATGCTGTGGTTGTTCGTATGATAGGTGTGCTCAGATATTGGGATATCTTTCTGATGTTGCAGTTGCATCGCAGCTTACAGAAACAACACTGAATAAAATAAGAGAAATTGACATGCTTCCTGTGTTATGCCGGCCAAAAACATGGGCATTTCCATGGAAGGCAGATACTCATCTGTCTCAAATAAAAGTGTTTGATTATAAATCATGTGGCAAGCACAACAAGAGTCAGAGAAATTCGTATTTACTTGGGAAACCCAGCTTACTTTATCAGGAAAATTGTAAGGATTATGTTGGGATGATAATGTATATCTCGGATAACAGCATTAGTACCAGATTGACACAGACGAGAGACCAAGATGTTTTTACATTGTTAAGAGTCAAGGCATTGAATGAAACACCATTGAAAGAACTTGTTAAACAGACACAAACATTAATAGAAAATTACAAAGCTTTTGATCTACAGTATAATGAAATTAAACGAATTCATTCAAAGTTGTTTGATCACTTTGAAGTATTTCTAGCGAATACAGCAGACACATCTACGAAACAACTCAGTGATTTGAATTGTTTGCAGAACAAGAGCTTTGTTCTCATTGGAAAGAATCTGATAAATGCTTCGAAAGTTGCTTTCGAAATGAAACGAGAATGCAAACCGTTGCTATATCGTCTACCAGACACTGATGCTATATCAAGAAAAATGATATACAAGCTATTAGGTGTGAAGAACATTTTTAATATTGATGATATTTTATCAGTAATAGCTCTGAAACAACAACAATGGGGACATGAAATTGCAAAAGACATTGATGAAATTAACGTGTTGTTAATTTTGCTTGAAGATTTTATGACAACAAAAGAACTATCTTATTCAGAGTTGTCTGACAAGCATGACAAAATTTTGGCACCGGATAATCACTCTAAATTATATCCTACCTATGAACTGGTGATAGAAAATGAGAACTTTGAAACGAGCCCAACAATGAAGATTATACATCCGAGTATCTCAGCACTCACAGCTGCTAGATTAGGTGTTAAGGCAAAAAAGGACAGATGTTTTAAAGACATCTCAGTCGGAATACCATTTGGCCAAAGCGAAAAATTAGTGACAAGAATACATAATCTTCTGAAGGCATACCCGTGTGATTCAAGCATAATGAAAGAATTGTTGCAAAACGCAGATGACGCAGAAGCTACTGAAATAAATTTTATCAAAGATTATAGAACTCACTCTGTTGAGACGACTTTTGCTTCTCCTTTGCTGCAAGGCCCTGCACTATGTGTCTTCAACAACAGTTCCTTCACACAAGAAGACATTGTCGGAATACATAACTTGGGAGAAGGAAGTAAAAGTCAAGACCCAACAAAAACAGGGCAATATGGTGTAGGATTTAACGCTGTGTACCATTTAACCGATACACCGTCGTTCTTGACAAAAGGGCCTGATCTTGATTCAGGTGGCAGGTTATGTATCCTAGATCCTTTATGCAAGCATGTCCCTGAAGCCACAATCCATGAACCAGGACAAATGTGTAAAGTCGATGCCGTTAAAAGAAATTTTCCTGATGCTTTGATTGGTTATTCCACTGGCGATCTGCTTACAGCGGATAAAGGGACGGTGTTTCGCTTTCCTCTGAGGAAGTCAAAGTCTGATATCAGCTTTCAAGAAGAGGTCAATACTGATTTATTAGATTCTATTCTGTTTGATTTTATAGAAGAAATGAGCGACGCGTTGATATTTTTAAAAAATGTAAAATGCATAAGAATATCGAATATAACATCTGGATTACTTGTTGAAGAATACTCTGTGAATGTAAACTTGTCACAGAGCGCACTCAGAGACAGAAAACTGTTTTTTGATCGGGTTAAGAGAAGTATTAAGGAGGCCAAAGAGACACAGGGTGATGACCGTGATGTTACAATATTTAATACAATATATGAATTGCAAATCGAGGATACAAAGAACTTTTCAAATCATTTCCTGGTTGTGCAGGAGTTTGGTTTTAAATGTACAAGCGAAAGCACTGATCCGGAGGACAAATTTGAGAAGAAGCAAATAATACAATGTCCCCTTGGTGGTGTTGCTTTACCTTTACCCAATCAGTTTGTACAAGATAAGGGTTTACCATTCTCAAAAACGCAAAATGAATCAACACATTGTATACAACCTAAAGATACAATTTGTGATAAACAAAATTATCGTTTTGAAGGAAAAGCTTTTTGTATGCTGCCATTACCCATAAAAACAGGGTTTCCAGTACATATAAACGGACATTTCGTCCTTGACCATGAGGCAAGACGAGAAGTGTGTAAAGATGGGGATGGACGCAAATGGAATGATTATATAATGGAAAATTTGATCGTGCAAGCTTGGACTGTTGCGTTATGTTACCTTCAGAGCACTATCACTTCTGCCGTGCAAAAGAGTGATACATGGTATCAAGTGGCTGAATTGCTAAGACATTATCATGACAATTTTCCAAACTACTGTAATGTTCCTGATAGTATATGGAGAAATATGGCAAAAATGTTTTATGCACAAGTCGTGAAAAGGACGAGATGTCTTTTTCCTTTTGTAAGGGACAGGAAGTTCTTTGATATCCGTTTCACTCAGGGAAACAGTACTAAAGAAGAAACAAAAGAGAGGTTTAGTGTCTCATGGACACACGTAAGTATTTTAGATAATTCGATTCACGGAGTTTTCGACAATATCAAACAACATTTAACAAAGCTGTACGTAGACTGGGAAAGAAAAAACTCAGAAAGCATCGCCTTGGGAAATATTTTGAAAACCCTTGGAATGAAGCTTATAGCGTCGCCACAGTTCCTTATTGACTCTTTTATGAAGGCAGATATAGGAAGCATACCAACTGCTTCACCAGAATATTTGATTCGCTTTTTGAAATCTTTTGATAAAGAGATCGAGGGACACTGTGATGTAGGCAACATAGGGGATTTAATAAAAAATACACGTCTGATATCAGAAGAGAATTTACGCCGTATTGTTCGTTACATTCAGTTATATCCTGAATATATTGCTGACATTGACGGACTGCCCGTCATGCTAACGGCTGATAATAGATTAAGTGTAATGTCTAAAGCCGTGTGCGTTTTCGCGACGCAATACTGGAAATTGCTACAAGCATCGGGGCATCTTTTCATACACGAAAAGGTATTAGACTTGATGTCTGATTCACGTCTTTTCGACGAAGGATATTGCAAACATTTTACCACTGGTGATTTCTTTCAGCTACTTCCAAATACTCTACCTGAAGAACCACTTGGCAATGCGAAAATTGTTCCGTTGAATAAACACCGAGGTAAGCCTCTCACGAAAGAATGGATTGAACAATGTTTCGATTTTCTGTGTGAGCAGTCATTCAATGCTTCACAAACTACAATCGATTACTTGTTGTTCCAGCAGCATATAAATCTTCTTTGTAATTGGTCTCTCATACCTGTAAGGAAGAGCAAGGATGATGTAGTTCTTGTTCCGTTTTCAAAGAGCTTTTTTGCATTTCACTTGAGTCAGGGTTACAAAAAAGACGAAATAGTAGTACTGAATAAACTTGAACTGCCTCAAATTGACAGGGATTCCTTCAAAGACTGCAAATATTCAATAGATGCAAAACTAGCAGTAAAAAGATGCGTAGCGACCCCTGAAAACCCGATATCTTTACTCCGTTGTCTTGTCTTTCACAAGCGAGATATTAAGAAGTGTAAAAGACTTGCTGACGATGATGTTACTAAGGTTTTGTCATATTTCGAACGACATATAGATTATATTGTTGAAAATGACACAGAGACAATTGCAAAGTCCTTATTGAAAGACTTGCCGTTATTTGCAACACAGCAAGGATCTTTTACAAGCTTAAGTGACGTAAGCGATATTCTGTTACTACCATCTGGCATGCCATTAGATGGACTTGAAAAGTGGGCAGTTTCCGTTTCTACAACGCTGCTTAAGAAAGTAGAGGGCCTAAATAAATTGTATCAATTTTTAGGTCTGGAAACTTCAAGTATCTTGACTGTGTATGCAGAAAATATTCTGCCAACATTTGAAGGTATTCCAGAAATTAACTGGATGGCACACATTATATATCTCAGAAATTGCCTTCAAAACTGTTTAGAGTTCGACGAGGAACAAAGAAGGCTGATAAGCAAATTGAAAAATTTAGCATTCATTGACATCAGTGGAATGAAAAAGCGGGTCAATCAACTTTATAGTCCTGAAAATGAAATGTTTAAGCTGATGAAAAATGAAACAGATTTTCCTCCACAAAAAATGCGAGGACACGAATGGGTAAGATTTTTGCAAGTATTAGGTTTAAATGTTGATGTTTCAGATGAAATGATGATTCGGTTTGCTGAACAAATACAGACGCGGGGTAAATATGATGTAAGCGATGTTGTGAAAATGAAATCAAATGCTTTAATACGTATCCTACAGTTTAGTCCTCCAGAAGCAGGATGGAAAAAACAAACCTTACAGTTGCTTAGCAATATTCGTTTTGTAGTGCCGTATACCATTGAAAAGGAGATCAGTGACATATGTCCACAGTTTGAAAATGCTTTACAACTTATTCAGTTTCGAGATGCAGTTTCTGGAACTGACCAAAATGTAAGGCTTTGTTGGAGCTGTGTCTGTTTAATCCAATCGGATGTTTATGACAGGTTTTGTCAGGCAGATCGTAATTTACTGGGTGTCCTTGAAAAACCACTAATAGAATCAGTAATTAAGCACTGCAAAAATGTATGCTTATCATTTCAAAACTTACTTGAAAACGGCAAAATTGAGAAGGAATCTGTTGCAATAGAGATGCGCTGCGTATATGAACATCTGTCTATGGATAGAAAAGATACTTCATTGCAAAAGGACCGTTTACAATGTTTGCCTATTGTTCACTTATACGAAGAGGGAAAAATGGTTTATTGCAATGATATTGTCATTGATTTGCAATCATATAGCGAAGTTAAGCCCTACCTCTTTAGAGCACCAGTATACTATGGTATGTACCATAATCTTTTCGTGAGCTTGGGATCTCGGAAAACTGCTTCGTTTGAAAACTATGTAAGAATATTGCAACTAATGAAAGAGAAAGTACAGGAAAACGAAATGACTGTAGCAGAACTGTGGGATGTTAAGCGATCGCTCAATAACATGTTTCAGCTGCTGGAAAAGACTAAGGAAAATGCAACAGAACTAGAACGACTATATCTACCAAATACTCAACGTAAGCTTGTGGATGCACGATCACTCACAGTTTCAGACAATAAACTTTTAGAAAAAAGGTTAAAAGATAATGTAAGAATTGACTATTTCATTGGATTCCTTGCCTTAGAAATGTTGGTAAGGGATCCAGTTCCTTTGTTCAAACGTTTACCGGCACATTTGCAACCGTCTTTCCTGACTAAGACTGTAAAAGAAGTTATATGTAAAGATAAAATGCGAATACTTGATTGCAGCCGGAAGGCAAGGCAAGTAGAACGACTGTTTCATGCAGATGAGTTTTCAAATTGTATATGCCGCCTAGTAAAGCATCAGTTTACATACACAGACATTGAATTCAACGAGAATAACGCAGTATGTATCAGAGAAAAGCTGTCGAGCGTTTGTGCCTTTAGAGTTGAAGGATTAGAAACTTTGCTGCACTATCAAAGTCAAATAGTAACAGGCTCGGAGAAGGAAAAGACGTGTTTCTATGAAATAGTGGATGACAAGGATCAAGAATTCATCAACTTTTATTTTCTCGATAACGAAGATGATGATAGTATCGCAAGCATTACATCTTGTAATGATGGTTTAGCCGACCTAGTCGATTTGTGCACAGCAAACACATTAGACAAGTTTTCAATGAGAATCGTAACAACATTGATAGCATTAAGGGATTTCCAGAAATTTCAAGACATGCTAGACGAATATAGTATTGATCCTTATGATGCATTACAGGGACGAGTAGGATCTGTATTTCCAAAGCCAGGCACATACGTTGAATCTAAATTCCTTCCATTTTTAGAACAGGGTATAAGGCCATTTGAAGAACATGAATATGAATGTATAGCAATGGAATTAGAAGACAATCTAGATATGGACGAAGCAGATGACCAAGAACCTTTATTTATTTATGTCCATATAATGCAAGAAATAAAAACAGAGAATATTTCCTCAGATATCAAACGAAAGTACACAGTTGACACAGGTGATCCCTACAGATGGTCAGAAATTGTTCCTATATATCGTCTTTATAGATTCATACGAAAAGAAACTCCTGGAAACGCAGTTCAGATTTATGATGAAGATGCAGTATTTGATTTGCCAATTGATGAAAACTGCAGAAGACTGCGAAACATCTTAAAAGAGGCTTGGCAGTTACCAAAAGAAGAATGGAAAAGAATAAAACGGCGCTTACTCTTGAGATGGCATCCAGATAAAAATAAAGGAAAGGAGACATATTGTACAAAGGTGTTTCAGTATATACAGATTATCATTAGCCGCTTGGAGAACGGTATTGACATAGGTGACGATATTAATGACGAAATGAAAAGAGGTCCATCAGGTACCCCTTCACAAACATATTACGATAATATAAACAAAAGAGCACGAAAACAGGGACAAGCGTTTAGCAGCAACATCAACGATTATCAGAGTTCAGAGTCATTTCGTCATGGGTCCCCCTCTGGTGAAAGAATGTCTGATCACCGAGAAGCAAACCGATGGATGCGACAAGCTAAAAAGGACCTTAAAACAGCCGAAGAATTGCTGTCTGTGGCGAGAAATATCCATACCTTTAACTGGATATGCTACACGTGTCATCAGGTAGGAATCTGCCATTTTTCTCCCTTTTTCATTTCATAGTGTAAATTGTGCATCTTTTCAGTTAGGTTCTTAGAACTGGTAAGTCATGTAGCGCTTAATGAAATATTTTCATATCTTGTTAGTACCAAATTGTTTATATTTATTTGCCCCTCTGAAAGAAAGTAAAGTGGAATCAGGGACTCATTTAGAAATCTCAGTCTTACACAACGTATACATTTTGACAGCTCTGATATAAACATTTAGAGGTATTTAACAAGCTATTATTGTCATATATGGCTTTTTTAATATCCATAATATTGATATTCTACCATCCGCGTATATAGAAATAAAATGTTGCAATAAAATTTGCAGCATTAGAACATTTCAGAAGCTTTATTTTGTATGTTCGTCAAAGTAAAACACAAAATTGTTAATGATAATCTATAACTGAAATCATAGTAAAATTCGAATTTTCATTGGCTCTTTAGTTATTGAAGGCGCGTGATGTGAAGAATCGCTAAAGATCTATTCTCTTTTGTCATAACATGCAAATGTTTTTGAAGAATAATCGAAGTTCACCTTGATGAAAGAAAATAGTAATAAGAATCCATTTATATTGATTATAGTCCCGGCCGACCATAAGAATCTATTTATCTTAAATACGGAAACAGCACGCCAATCGAGATGGAAATTTACTTTCATCGAATGTCATGGCTACGGATACCATTTTGAGGCATGTTTGGAAGTTTTCCAAGCAGTTACAAACCTTGAAGCCGAGTTTAAAATCGTTTATTTGATTTTGTACGTAAAATTGTGTGTCAAGTCTTGTGACAATCCACATCAGCACAATCATTGCATTTATTTGAAGATTTAGAGACGCCTTCCTAAGCCGTCTTCGAATCAAATTATCCTTTACAGAATCTCTTTCGAGCATCTGGATGGTAGCTCTGTTTGTCAGGCTCGGATGCGTTTTCTTGGCGAAAATGATGTTTAATTCAATCCACGAATATTTCCTTGTGTATAGTTTAATGAAGTGTTTGCAGTCGTTATATTGTAAAAAAGACTTTTAGTGCAAATCATGCTATTTCAGGCCAGTGAAAAAGGCCTTAAGGCTGCCTGGTTTTATAAGGATGCAAACATGGTACCGAGATCTAGCCACTCACTCTCTTCGTTAGCGTATCGTTTAAGTGACGATATTAGTCAGCAGGTATGTTATAATTATTATTTCTAGCAATGTCATGTACCCTCTTTCTTATTTCTGGCGTAGGAATTCCAGATGGTTTCCTAATTAGCAGTTTTTCAATATTATTTGAATTGTTATATTATAAATATATCAATAATCTTCTATTTATGTGCACAAAGTGCTCTTGTTAAGCTATTGTGATCGTCCCAGTTCCGCCATCGTCGTCAATGTTTTCCATTAAATAACAGTTTCTCTGAAACGTGTTGAAACTTCATAGCAAACGTTTTTCCAAAGTATCCATTTAATTCTAGTTGATCCATGCAGATGTTCGGTTACCATAACATCAAAAAAGAAAACATTTAAAAAGTCTTCTACTTAGAGACCACTGTTATTCGATTTAAAAATCATTAACGAAAATGTTCTTTATCTAACCTTCTACCATATTTCTTCAAACCATGTTCAAGATTCCCCTCTATGTCTATAAAATAACCCCATAGACCAGAGGTCATATTTTATCCCCCGCCGCGAAGCGGGAAGGGAATATAGGGATGGCCTCCGTCAGTCCGTCTTTCCGTAAGTCCGTCTGTAATATTTTCTTTTCGCGCGATATTTCCTTAACCCCTTAAAGGATTTTAATGAAACTAAGGTTTGGTGTTCACTTCATCAAGACGATGTGCAGAGCCTATGATCCGGTCATACTGGCTCAAGCTCAATTTCACAACTTAAGGTCATAGGTTTGAGTCTAACATTCCCTGTCCACTCCATATCTCTAACATATTAAAGGGTTTTCTTGAAACTCAGGTCGGATGTTCACCTCATCAAGACGATGTGCAAAATCTATGATCTGGTCATGCTGGCTCAAGGTCAAACTCTTTAAATTTTGATCAAAAGTCTGAGTCTTGAAACTTTTGTCCGTTCCATATTTGACCCCTTGAAATAGTTTGTTGAAACCCAGGTCAAATATGCACTATTTCCAGACGATGGGCAGAACCAATGATCTGGTCATGGTTGGTCAAGGTTAAGGTCACAACTTAAAGTCAAAAGTTTGAGTCTTGAAGTTCCTGTCTGTCCAATATCTCCTTTACACTTTAAAGTATTTTGATGAAACTCAAGCTTGTTAATGCGCAAAGCTTAAGATCTGTATACGCCGACTCAATGCCAAGGTCAAAAGTTAAAGTCAAAGATTTGACTCTGTCCGCTCACGAAACACATCCCTTTTTTACAGAGGCCTTTGTTTGACCACTGGAACAGATCAGTTACTTTTTTGCCTTTTAGAAATCCACGGGGTGGTATTATAATGATATAGACATGTTGCAACTGAAGCGGGTTTCATTATCACTTATCTTTTGAATAGTAAAGCAAGTATTTTAAGCGTTATTGTTCCAAAGTTTGTCGGACATTTATCAGTTCCTGACGGTATTGAGAAGTTTTAAATTGCCAGTCAGTCTTAACATAGATTTTAATGATGTTTCGAAGATAAAATATTCGTGAAATCTGTTAAAAGTTATGTTATGGCGTGTTGGAATAAATTCAAACTTACGGATCAAAAGATTAATTTAATGTTATATCCATTTCACAAGATTCACATAATCAGGTATCCATAGATGCAGTCACACCATGCTACATTTGTTGCTGTCATGAGAACAGCGTGCTCAAGGTGAGCATTTTCGATAACGCTTTGTCCGTCGTCCGTCGTTCCCCGTCTTAAATTATTTACTTCAAATGACATAATATCCTTTATCACTTTACAAAAGTTAATAAAACCTACGGTTGATCTCTATGAAAATTGTTCGCAGAATTGGACAAAAATTTAAAAATCTTCTCAAAAAAAGAACAACTAGGACTTAAATAGTTGGCATGTAGAATTTTCTAGTAGACCTCTTCCAAGATTGTTCAAATCATGAGACCTGGGTCATTATTGACCAGTCACTTGATGTTAGATATGTTCCTATTAGGAAAACTTTTTAAATCTTTTCAGGATCAACAACGCATAGAGCTTATATATTTGGCATGTAGCACTACCTAATTTACGTCTACCAAAATCGTTCAAATCATGACCCCACCCTGGGGGTCACTTGATTTAACATAGCAAACACTTTAAAAAAAATCATCTCGCCTAAAACTATAATGTACAAGGCTTAGATATATGAATGTAGCTTTGAGTAGTAGTCCAGCTACTAAGATTGCTCAAATCATAA
This sequence comes from Saxidomus purpurata, assembly GCA_022818135.1. Lineage (NCBI taxonomy): Eukaryota > Metazoa > Mollusca > Bivalvia > Venerida > Veneridae > Saxidomus > Saxidomus purpurata. The sequence goes on along the minus strand of JAFMSR010000177.1, from coordinate 49,141 downwards.
ACACCCTGTCAAAATTGATCCTGCCCCGAGTTAACTCGGCTGTACATACAGTTATTTGTGGAAATATTTGAAATTGTCTTCTTCAAACCCAAATGCTTAAAGCTTAGATATTTGATAAGTAGCATCGTCTTGTGGACCTTAACTAAGATTGTTCAAATTATGACTCCGGGTCAAAATTGACCCCCATAGGCCTTTGTAAGAAAATCTTTTAAAATCCTCTCGTCTAAAACCACAAGGCCTAGAGCTAACATATTGGTAGATAGCATTGCCTGATGGTCCTTTATCAATTTGTTCAAATCATTATCCCCGGTCAAAATCGGAGATAAATAACAAAATATCTTAACAATCTTCTTGGCTAACAGCTTTGGTATAGCACCATTGCCTAATGGGCCTGTACCAGGATTGCTCAAATCATGCCTCCTGGACCTATCGTATTTAAGCAACAGCAATACAATTTGATCTACATTTATAGTTTTGCATGCAGATTTCCACTTTGACCTTGGTTGACCTGATCTTGACCTACTGGCCTACCTTCTGTTTCTTAAGCTACTGAAATGAAATTTGGACAATGTATACAGTTTTGCATGTTGATTTTAACTTCAGCATTGGCTGACCTACTGACCTACTTTCCTTTTTTTGAAGCTACAACAATGAAATTTGAACCATTTGTACAGTTTTGAATGTGAATGACCTTAATTATGACCTTTTGACCTACATTTTTGTTTGAAAGTGCAATGATAGTCAGGTTAGCGAACGAAGACCTTAATGACCTTCATGGCCCTATTGTTGTTGGTCTGTAAATCCTGGTCAATATCTGCGAGGCCTATTGTTTGTCACCCTGTTGCTTAACATTATTTATTCTTACAGTTAGGGAATATTGATTTCTCGTTCTTCATCTGACCGTGCGTCTGTCTATCCGTTCGTCCGTCCGGTGCAATAACTAAACCATAACTAAGCAACTACTAGATAAAATATCATGAAATTTTTAAAAAGTATAAATGAGCACGAGTGGTGGTACACACGCACCTTTCTTCAGGACTGTCTTAGAAACTAGAGAGTTATTGTCCTTTGTTTTTTCAGCGCACGCCGTACTAGCGTGGCTTCTCCCTGCGCAATGGAAGTAGAATTTGAAACCTCGTTTTCAGACCAAATTTTTACTTTAAAGCAAACACTCCCATTGGACAATATGATTTTGAACAGGTCAAAAAGAAGACGCATCGTGTATACAGTCTTCTGTCAAGACCGTTAAATTTTATTTATCATGCAACTAGCATTAAATCTGACCGATAACACCTGTCCGATATTTTCGAATGTTATCACGTCAGTGACATGATAACACTTTGTTACCACGCCCACATGCCGGACTACTTCCAGTTCAACAATCAGGAATTCTCAAGTGCAAACACAGAGAGAAAGTAATCAAAATATTTCATTTATCCTATCATTTTTTGTATTTTCTTTAACAATTCATTGTTTATGATGTATTTCTTGCATAAAAATACTGCCCAAATAAATAAATTAAATGATTATAAACAAACAGCACGGCATCATAAAAATGGAAAACTGACTGTAGAATTTTATTTTATTGAAATAAAAATATTGTTGTCGGTATTCATTTTCTTAGTTATATCATTTTCTATCCATCTACAGCAATTCAGAAGCACAATTTGAGAAAAAGTTGATTTTGTTTTTTTATCACCATCCAATTTTCACAATAAGTTCTGAATGCGTGCTTGAAAAGGCCTGAATCCTATAAATGTTACCTATCAAAAGTGGAAAACTGTCTTTAAACCGCTCATTATACACCTACTCTCAAGTTTCTTGTTTGTGTACAATTAGAATACCCCAGTGTTGTTATTGTTGTACCAACGCAATGTCTGTCTGTGTTTTACTTGGAAATTATTGCTTGTGTATTTGCAAAAATTTTGTTTGCAAAGTAATATCATAACATAAAACAATAAAACATTTATAAATAGTCTCATGAAGATAATTATAAAGCTATATTTATGTTGTATTTATCTTTTTTCTCCATTCAAATGTAGAACTATTTTTCGATGCACATGTAGCAATTTGAAATCATATTTTTATGAATACCGTATTTATTCTATTTTAGCCCCTAAAACATAGAGTAGGAAGATTTTGCATGATAAAGAGAATATAAGTCAACTGTCTTATGACAACAGGTGATATCAGGTTTGGCAGATACGGTCGGAAAAGGCTCGGTAGAGCCTCGCCTTTTCCGAACGCATTTACCTCACCTTACCTCACCTGTTATCAAAAGACAGTAGCCTAATATTCTCTATATATGGGTTACGTATTAAGTTTAGATTTATTTGTTCACAAATTTATTGACGCTTCAATAAGAAACAGTAATTATTTAAGACTAGAAAATGCGTGTTGAAAACCGAATAATTATTCAAAGCAAAGTTCAAGTAATATACTGTAAGTATAACTTTAGGAATTATTCAATGATAATAATTATATTAAAAAAATGTGATTTGCACAGTGCACAATGTTATGGCATTATACATCATCAATAGAAATTAGACGTATGCTTCGTAATCAAGACGGTCTGGTTTGGTCCTATTGTCAGGCCATGTACTGTATGGCCTTTGGCAAAACGTGCCTAACTATAGATCTGTGACTGGGTATCAGACTATAAAATCGCTACCTCTTTCTCGCAGATTTGTGAATGGTATTATCATGGATGGAGTCTCTAGAACGATGATTCTTACATGACCCCCGATTTTGTCTCTAAATGACGTCATAATGTTACATATAACGTTTAATAACTATCCGCGTAAAAATAACCCTTTGCATTTATTCACCTTTTGTAATATCAGGTCATGTTTAAGTCGAAATAACATCCTTTTCAGCATTGTTATCGTCTAATAAACAACTTAGAGTCTTATTGTCATTAAAGATAAAGATACTTATTACAGTCATTTTTAACAAATTGACATGTTGAAAGGAAAAAAAGTTGTATATTACCAAATAACAGTTAGATAACGACAAACTCATTTCAGTACAACTTAAGAATTTTAAAAATTTACTTAAGTAAATTATTTATCCTAATACCACCATTTCATGCAAAAGAACTGACAAGTGTATTTAAATGTAGTTAGCAAGTGAATACGAGTGTTGAAAGAAGTTGAGCAAGTTAATGAGTATTCACTTAAGTATTTTCGTTAAACTCGGCCTGAGACGCAGTTATACACCACTCAGGCCTCAGGAATTCGTGGTTAATTACTGCGCAGCAAAACTCCAAATCATAGTTTATTAGAAGATGCACACCTTTGGACTTACTTGATACTTCATACAAACAAAGAGGTTACTAAAAGAATTGCAGTAACAATGAATTGAAACTCTTCCTATTATTACGGAATTATGCTTGTTAGCAACGTAACTGCAAAGATATTTACTTTGTTCCTATATCTGCTACAAAGAAACTTGAAAATTGTTTTTTTTTTCGCAATATTTAATTTAACATTGGTAGTAATCTTTAATACTGTGATCTGTAATACTCTTTTAAAGGTTTACCTCGAAATCACGGAGCAATTACCGGTTACTGACAACGTGCAAGTGGATCGTCGGTTGCACACACTAGTCTATTTTCAAGGCTAATAAAACACTTTTCATGCATTATAAGTATTTTTGTTTTTAAAAAGTTACTAATAATGGTGCTTGGAAATGCTATTCAACTCTTTTATTACATAATCTTTATTACTGTCTGTTCTTACAAAAGTCTGTGTCACTTTCATCTTAAAATCAAGAGCAACGGCACTCTGTTGAGCGACATAAGAGTTACTAGGTTTGTGTAATCTTTCCGTACAAGAATGTTTTATGCGAAATTCTTTAAATACATGTAAAAGGGTGCTGGTTGGCATAATGCTATCATGAACATACATATTGAAGTTCCTTCTTTCATAATGTTTTAAGGCACACTATTCCTCAGAAACGGTAGTTTTCTTCCGCTAGAAAAACAAAATCTATATCCATTTGAACCAAAAACAAAATAATGTTTACAAAATCATTGTCATATATATTCCAAATATGTAATCGCCAGTTTTCTGAATGACGTCATTCGTATACGGGTAAGGGGGTAATCTAAAATTAACTGAACTGTTTTTACTTGTAGTAGCACGATACAATCACAAAATACGATGTTCGATCTTTACTTGACCATCCATCAAAATTTCGTTTTATGTATATACATTATTAAAGATACATAAAAACAAAAAATCAACGATGTGTTTATTGGAAAATGATAATTATTATTTGTACGAAAAATCAAATTAAAGTTTTGAATAGTTAGAGAAATGTACGACAGTTTGGTTAATTCCCGGATCGCCCCTCGTATATGCGCATTTTCCGATGTTTACGAAGCCCGCCGATGAAATATGTAAACACTGGCACTATTTTCACATCCATGCAAGCGGTTGTTTAGCGGCTGCTTTTTCCCTAAGATGAAAAGGTCTAATTATATGAGATATATGCCCTACGGTATTTACTCGTCTTGAACCTTTTCAAACATCAGCTTTAATCGGCGTTTTAAAAATAATACAACATTTTATGTATCTTTCATTCACCAGTTCCATATGGGAACGTAAAACCCCCAGTATAATAGATGATTGAAAGCTATCATACAAGCGGAAAGCACTATTTGTATAAAAAGAGCGTACAACAAATCGTCAGTTAGGTAGCTATTATTCTGTTAAATACTTTCAAAAATAGTTATAACGAAAGAGATTAATAGTTTCTGTCATGAGCACGAGGTTCAGATCGAAATATCCGTCACCGAGGGTAACTATTTTGGCGGGAACGAGGCGCCTCGTTCCCGCTAAACAGTTACCCGAGGTGACGGATATTTCCATCAGAGCCAAGTGTCTCATGATGGAAACTTTTTCTTGCATACCGTCTTGCACTTTAAATGAAAGATTTCTAAATGCAAACTTATTAAAATGATGAATTATCATGAAAAACAAACGATTTTCCGACGTTGTGTTTAGGAAAGTGACGTCACAATGTTTATAACGTTACGTTATAAGTAATTCACGAGAGTCGTCTGGCATAGAAGGGGTGCCAGACCGGTTTTTCCGGCACGGGCAAAATCACCAGAAATGCCGATCCGATATGCAAGAAAATGAAATACTTCGAGCATACTTGTGAGAAAAAAAATTTTAGTACGTGTATGATAATGAAAATTTCATTTGTGTTTTGAACAATGTTAATATGTAGTTCTTTCTTTCTTTTTCAGGCAGAGCTACTAGAAAGACGACTAGGGCAGCACACAAGGATGCGATATCCAGACGCTGTATCTAGGCCTCAGATTCCATCAGACATATTTGATGAAGAAACAGCCGTATTTTCTATAAACGTGGCGACGAAAATCATACAGCTTACAGACGCTTACATACGGTAAAGCTATGTAATATGCAGTTGTGATGGACAAAAAGTTGAAATATTGATTGGACATACACATTTCATTCATGCACATTCCTATAATAAGACTTAACAATCATATTAGTTTACTTAAAATCTGTTTGTGAGTTTTAACAAGTTTATTAAGATGTCATACTTTGTAAATCTGAAGTACCCTAGCACAAAGTTGTTTCGTTATTTTATTTATATCCTGGCATCACTTAACCTTTGTATAATTAGTTTGATGTAAATTAGTGCGTGTTACAAAATGTTTTGAATGATATATTATATTAACCTATGCTCATTCCGATTTTGTACATAAAATTGCTGTATATTTGAAACGTATGTCTTTGTTTTTCAATTGCATAAAAACGCTTTATATGAATTAACCAAATACCCGGTTGTTGCACATTTAAGTCAATTTAAGCTTAATACGGTAAAAGTAAGATAAAAACTAGTGACTGTATTTACCAGATATACAGTACTTCATATGCCATTGCGTGAACTAATTTCAATCTTTAATTTGTCCATTTTTTAATTCCATGATTGTTTTACATGTACTGTATTTCAAAGACACAGACAGAAATAGATAATATTTTGTAGCCTGGTATTGCTGTATGATTTGTGCATGACAGAATGGTATGTAAGTGGATACATTGTATATACATTTTGTAGATATGATCTGTCAGAAATTAACCTCTTTCAATTTTAAAAACTCTAAAGCGTTATTTTATGTTCTAATATTGAACCATCTCTTTGACACTTCTACATTTTATATGCTAGTTGTATGCATCATATTTTTTCATTCTTAAGTTGTACTCATGTTAAACGGGTTTGAGGTGGATATTTTTGTGTACATTGTTTTGAAAGCTAAAAAATACCAGACATAGTTATGTAGTTGATTCATTTGTAAAAGTTTCATTTCACTTAAAATTGATACCAGTTTACTGAATGAACATTGTTGCCGATGCTAATGTAATGTTCATTCAATTAAGGTGTATATAGACTTTTTTTCTTTAGAATATGATATGCATAAAGTGTATGTAGTGCAGTTCTTTTTTCGTTGTTGTTTAGATTGATATGTCAAAAATATCATACATTGAATGTCAACATTTATTTATACTATGACTGTAAAGAGAAATCAAACCTAGAAGTTCCTATTCACCTTTGCAGGGTCTTGCTTACAATTTCTTATTAAGATCATATAATTAACAGCTCAATTCGTATTTAGTGTTATATGCTTCATTGTTTGTAAATTTAACTTAGCTATGGTACATGAATTAAAAATTATGTTTCAATTCCAACGCATTTGAATATATAATATAATCAGACTTCATTAAAGGAAGCAAAATGATTATCATGATAAAGACTGAAAAACAAAGTTTGTACACGTACTATTTTAATTAGTCTTTTGCGGTACTGTTTCGATATAATTTATACAGCAGTTTTCATAATTTTCAATGTACATACTAATTAGAATGAAAGTTACATGGAAGTTATTAGTATTTTCTTCTAGAATATGATTAACCGTTTTACTTCATGTCTTATCTTCATTTTTAATTCAGTATTCCATTTGTTTGTAACATATGCTTATAACAGTTTGCCGACGGTTACTTTGAGTGAAGTTAACTTATGAATATTTTATTATGAGATGTGTTACATGAATGTAGAATTTGTTTTATAAATGCATGTATTCAGTTGAATATATTTATTATTTAGTGTATCGTTTATCTTTCCAATTTTCTCCAGATAATATACATATTAAATAGTTTGTGTCCAGGTTTTATTTGCCAATAGTGAATAGTTTTGTAATTAATATTTTTATCTACCTAGTTGGTTTGAAATATTGTCAAATTAGCGTATGTGATCATAGACAGAATTATCTTAATTGTAATTTTCTGTTTTTGTGTCGCCCTTTCGGAGAAAAGGCGATACATAGGGATCGCTTTGTCCGTCGGTCCGTCCGTCCGTCCGTCCGTCACACAAACTTAACGTTGGCTATAACTTTGGCATTTCTTAAGATTTCTTCGTCAAACTTTACAATTGTATTGCTTATGACAATAGGGTTATGATGCCACCAAATTTTGTAGGTCAAAGTCATATTTGACAGAGTTATGCCCCTTTTTGTACGTGGATTTTGTCATGAAAACTTAACGTTGGCTATAACTTTGCCATTTCTTAAGATTTCTTCATCAAACTTTCAAATTGTATTGCTTATGAAATAAGGATCGTGATGCCGCCAAATTTTGTTGGTCAAGGTCATATTTGACAGAGTTATGCCCCTTTTTATACTTAGATTTTTGCTATAACTTTGCCATTTCTTAAGATTTCTTTATCAAACTTTCGAATTGTATTGCTTATGTCAAAAGGGTTGTGATGCCGCCAAATTGTGTAGGTCAAGGTCATATTTGACAGAGTTATGCCCCTTTTTGTACTTAGATTTTGTCACGAAAACTTAACGTTGGCTATAACTTTGCCATTTCTTAAGATTTCTTCATCAAACTTTCAAATTGCATTGCTTATGACATAAGGGTCGTGATGCCGCCAAAGTTTGTAGGTCAAGGTCATATTTGACAGAGTTATGCCCCTTTATATATTTAGATTTTTGCTATAACTTTGCCATTTCTTAAGATTTCTTTATCAAACTTTCAAATTATATTGCTTATGTCAAAAGGGTTGTGATGCCGCCACATTTTGTAGGTCAAGGTCTTATTTGACAGAGTTATGCCCCTTTTTGTACTTAGATTTTGTCACGAAAACTTAATGTTGGCTATAACTTTGCCATTTCTTAAGATTTCTTCATCAAACTTTCAAATTGTATTGCTTATGACATAAGGGTCATGATGCCGCCAAAGTTTGTTGGTCAAGGTCATATTTGACAGAGTTATGCCCCTTTTTACACTTAGATTTTGTCACAAAATTGTTGGTTATTCTGACAAAGCATAAGAGGGCGACACAAGTGTTCTACTGAACACCCATCTAGTTGTATGTCCGTGTCTATTTTGGTATTGCTGTCTAAATATTCACAACAAAGCGATGTTTAAGTGAATATTATGAGATACTGTGTGAGAAATAAGCACCTACAGTAATTTCCCTTTATACTGGCCATATGTATATTTTACTTATTGAACAATCGTTTTTGCATTTCCTATGATTTTTTTTGTTAGCTGTATATATCACTGTTTTGCTTCCTCTTTTTAATTCTAAATATGTGTATGTACTGGAAATGGATTTGACGACAACAAAAAGTTATGAAGTAGTTTTTAGAACTGTTCAATTCGTTTTTTAAAAAAACTTCTTAGTCATATCATTTTACTTAGTTCCGGAACGCTTAATGATCCGGTATGAATGAATTGAATTTACTCAGGCCGAGTGAATAACAATGCCTTTATTGACGTATATTAGATGTTCAAATGATATTTATTGGTTTTGACTTTTGTCTCATTTAATATAAGCAGAGTAATCATCTAGTAACATCTCATAGTTTTGTCGAAAGTGGGGAAGTTTTAAAACATTACAAAGAGCACAAGTCGTTTATTTAATACCACTATATTGTATCCCAGTGACAATGCAGACAGTGATCGTCAATGACTTGTTGATACAGTTTAGCTTTAGTTTGTTTCTATGTTTCTGGTAAAACATGTAATATTTACTTTATTCATTTGTGTAATATAATTATTGGGCTTTATTAATGTCCAATCCAGTTTTATAGGATTATACGCAATGCGAACTATAAATACATTGAAGTGATGATGTATATATTACTTTGTTAGAAATCGCAGGTGTACAATGCTTGAGTTTACCTGTATTCCATTTGAAATATCATATCTTATTATGCTCTCATTTATATTCATTGTTGACATTTAGTTATTCAAACTCAAAACGACTGGGTATGTCTAATAATCAAATGGTAGAATTCTACATGTTGAGTCGCATTCAGATATATCGTCATTTCCGCATGTACATAAGTGATGTTGAATGTTCTATGTAAATTACACTGATTGTTGAAAATTGTATAGAAATTAATGTATTTTGCTTCATCGTTTCGTGGGCTAGTTGTTGCTGTAAAGCTGCTGATGTATTTGTTTCTTTTCTAACATTATTTGAACATTAGACAATGTATGAAATGTACAGTAAAGCGGACATTTAGCATTTCATAATCTCTGTTTAATCAATCAATGCAGTATCACTAAACCAATTGTAAGAATTGTTACATAAAAAGGAATGTAGAATGATTACAAGTTTTTGCATAAAGATTGATATAGTTGAATGTACGTTTTAATATCTGACTTAATGTAAACAATGTTCAAGTATGTCAGATGTGCTTTGAATATCTGTAGTTTATGTACAATTTGTAAGATGTAAAAAACTGTAAGCTACATGAAACTTGCTAAGTTTCACTGTTTTGAAGCATACTTTTTTATATATTTTCTGCATTACAGTGATTATATTAAGTTACACGTATTATTACTAATTTATAAGTAAGTTTTTGGCACAGGGATATACTAAACTATTGCGGTAAAGGCGAGCCCTGAATTAGGTAACTAAATATTATAAAACATTATAAAATTACAACGAAATTTTTATTTTCGTGCACAGATGGATGCTAATTCATCTGTTCATTTAAACTTTTAATTCGGGGATATACTCGGCTGTATCAGTGGAGGCGCGCCCTGTATTATACACTAATGCATAAGAACGTGAATATGACAGTGTATTGAATATTTATATAATGTATATATTCATATATATTAAACTATATTTTTATGTGTACGTACGGGGATATACTTGATTGTTTCAGTAGATGTGAATTCTATATTTACGCATGAATATGATTGCATATTTACACAAGTACATTGTATAACTTAATATCGGTTAGAGTTTTACATTAGAAAAATACAATCATTTATTTGGATACATACACGACTCCAGTGTGTTTTTTTCATTTAAAAGTAGAGATTAACATGACAGTTTGAAGACTGACGAGCCTTTTATTTGAAACTAAATAGGACTGCATAGAAAAAAGAACGTACAACCGAATTACAATGTAGCAGTGTTTAGGTGATTTAGCTTTGAATGTTCAAAAAAATGAATTTTAACATGTGATGCATACTCAACTGTTTTAGTTGAGTGGAATAGGTATTTGCATAAGGGTGAAATAATGGTATGCACATAAATATGCAATTAATTCAATAGGGTTTACTTTACTAAATAAGTAGAGGCGCGCCCTGTATTTTTAATTTTATGTGAATACATTATACACATTAAACTGTATATAACAATGAATTACATTGTATACATTATTGTATCGTAGGGATATACTCAACTTACCGTAACTGAGGCGAGTCCAACATACAAAATATTGATAAATAAATGTATGTAGTTTTATGTACCACAGATAAATATCTACAATAATAGTACGGTTATATGAAAGATTGTTTCTTTTAGAATGCACATTATCTAAGTAACGATTCCTTTTTCAGATTAAAGTATTTTTTACCATGAAACAATTATAAAATCTACTTTTCCCCTTTTAAATTTAATCAGTAGTATAAAACGTTCATTTGGGGTACTTAACTGGGTCACACAGAAGTTATAAAGCTTTCAAAAATAAAGCAGTTATATTGCTCACCAATGACGAAATCTTAATAGTTATGAATAAAAATAGCCAATCATGCATGCTTTATTTTTCTCTTTTCCCGCCCATTTTGTCTCAAGTACATTATGTATATCTTTACCATATGATTGCAAATTTCTTATCAAGATATGTGTCTTATAGACAAAATTATCCATCATTTGTAGAAAAGATTCAGTCCATACGTTGCTTTTTAGACCAGCTGTACTAAAATAAAGTATTGCTATTGCAATAGTTAAAACGCTTTCTTGCGACTATTTTTTGGTAAAGTAACGACGGCTATGAATGATAGGCATACGTCAACAGTGATTTAGAGTAAATATGACATAGTTCTATCATTGTCATGTTAGTAAATTTATTATTCTATCCAAGCAAATCAGTACGGTCTGTCACTTCCCGCAAGTGTCGTTTTCGCTTTGTCATAGAACAAAACGTTCCTAAAATTTTGCTACACATTACCAAGCATGCATTTGCTAACTAAATTATTCATTGTAATTATAATGCTACGTTTGGTGGATTTGTTTGGTTTGTTTTCTCCGACATTTTGCATCTTTAAGTAATTATTTTAGAAAATTAGCCCTGATAGTAACTAGAGGAATAATGTCTGTTGTAATTTGTTTTGTTTATACTGTATATTTTATAAGCATGACAATTAGATTGGTGTTTGTTTGTGGAACCTAGTTTCAATACATTCAAAGATTCGGAAAGCTAAAGATGAAATAGTGCAAAAATGGTTACTGTCATGGCAAAGTCATTTTGATAAAGTTGCTGGTCCCGACAGGTCAACTTACCTGTATGGTTCCTCGTTTGCCATAGAAAAAAACCTGTTTAAGTCCTCGTCTTATGATTGCAATTGCCATTGACCTAATAGTTCGTAAATAATGAAGTTTTGCAACGTTTATATAAACTCAAACTTATTTGTTCAGTTTTAAACTGCGTGCTGGCGTGGATGGTGGAGGGGGTGGAGCTTATATATGACCTGGTAGCTTTTTTATCATTTTAAGAGTTTAGAAAGTGAAATTCGAATTGTCATCATACTCGAGATGACACTGAAGTAACGATTATCTGAGATCAAGAAATGTTTGTTAAAGTTATGTAGTCTATGAGAGCCAGTTTAGTGTCTATGTTATACCTGCTCTTCCCTTATTATCAGCTCGTAATACGAGTGAGCTGTCTTCCTTTAATGCTTTATTTGTCGTTGTGGTAAGACGCTATATATCTATAGCCCGGATAAATTTCTTTTCAACAAGCTATCAAGGTGGTCATGGCCAATTTGTATATAAACTGCATTAATCTTTAAGGTAACTCCAATGCAACAGCGATTAATTGTTAGCATTTTTTACAAGTAATACGTCACACCGTCGTCACATCGTCAAGCGAGATATTCACCTCTGAGAATTCATTCCTACTCTCAGAAATGATTAAACGTATAGTATTATTGAAGATCATTGTTCAATCCAAAATTATAGTATGAATACATATCATGCCTTCTTTTATTTTGTGCTAATTAATATGGCAACCAAATATTGTCATAAAAGCTTGTAAAAATTCATAAATAATCGGTGTGCAAAACGGTTGCTGTAACAAAGGCCTTTGCAAATAAATGACTAGTGAATGAAGTGCAAGTATTAATACATTTATGTCGTTTAAACCGTTTAAGTATTGATCCAGTGACTAAAGGAAAAGTTTGTAATACAGGGATACGAAGAAGGATAGCTGCGTTCTGTCCTCCGTGTGATAGCTCTTTTTCTAGAAATTATTTTCTTGACAATAGTGTCTTTAACTTACACAGCCATCATTAAAATGAATAACCCTTAGATAATACTTCCAGAACCTATGCTTATAAAAGTTTCTTGAGCATAATCTCATGCTCAGCACGTAATCATGCTCAAGTGATTTAAAGTAAAGACAAGTTATAACTCTTTACAAAGTCGGGTTCCATAACTTTAATCAGAAGTTCTGTTCCTGAGCTAAAGTATCTATATATTTAACCCAGCTTTGTAAATAAATATAAACACTTGTTAAATTGTAAAACGGCTCGCCATACTGAACGGCGTCCTAGCTATAGTTAATTATGAACGTCTGCTCATTATGTAGCAGACTGGCATTCAGTCCTTACAATTTACCTTTCTTTAAACCATTCTATTTTATTACTTTCTTACAATGTTCACAACTTTTGCGCCAAACTGTTAGATGATCAAGCCCTGTCAGAAAAAAAGGCACACAAGTTTTCCTTAGAATACATATAATAATCATCTAGTCTTGTGGCGAGGCTGATATTGTAGATCAGCTAGCACAATACAAAATCCATGATCACTTCTGTTAATGCTGCAGTTCTTCTTGTAAATCACTGACAATCATGACCAGTTTTTCAAGATACAAACCTAGTTGTTCAAAACAGACAACGATCATCAATTGTAAACTGTGAATACCTGAATGCTTATGCAACACTTTCAGCATTGACCGCATATTCTTACTGCATGTGTATTTACACACCACAAGCAACCCTGATCTCCTGGCCTTTTCCAAAGTTTGCTTGTGCAAAAAAATAAAACCTGGTCACTTGTTCTTCCTGCAAGTTAGCTTGAACAACGCAATAACGTGTGACTAATTGTTATGTTACCGGTCTGCTTTTACACCGTAACTCAACATCAAAACCTTGCCATGCAATAGGTCTACTTGTACACTACAATCAACCGTTACAACTTGATCATGTTGCCGTCCTGCTTGTACAACAAATTCTACCTTTGCAATCCGATCATGCCTCAGGTCAGCTTGTATACCACAAACAACTTTAACAAAAGAACATTCTTCAGATCATTTGACACTTGTGTCAACCTAAGTTTATTGCAGGTTTGCTTGTACACTACAGTCAACGGTGATAACCTGACCATGCTGTTAACTTTACAACGCAATAGTATATGGGACATCCATGTCTCCGCTAATTGTGGCGAAGCGGTCGTCTCTGTCAACAATAACAATAATGCACTCTCGGCTGTCCAGATTTTGTTTTTGGCAACTTCGTGTTTCTCTCCTCCCAACCTCTGACCAGACTCACTTTTTAGTGGTTCTAACTTATTATTATACTGAATGGTTCTATCTGAATGCAGGTTGATTTTGACATTTATGTATTGTAATAAATGAGATATTTTTTATTTTATTGTTACTGCCACTCAAATGATCTAAATACAGTAATAATCTGCGGATTTCGCATTTCATAATAACCTATATACGACCTAATTATCTTGTTGATGTGTAGACCTGTCAAAATAATACGCTACGAAGTGACTCTCCTGCATTCCGGACATTTATACTGTCACTAAGCGATAAATGCTTATCATATGATTAATGAATACTTGTCCTGGTCAACTATTCTGTTAACAATATATCAAAATAGAACATAACAAAATTTCATTCTAGAATCTACATAAAATTGCCTCTTCGTTACATAATACAAAAGTACCTTGAAAAAGATAGTTGTTTGTAGAAGATGTATTGTTCGAATTACCATTGAAAATCTTTTAATGCGCAAAATATTGCTAATGTGACAGTTAAATGACAAGATCTGTAGCCCATAAGTGACGAATGCACCCAAAGAGGAGTCTCATGGTATGTGCATTTATCTAAATGTGCTAAACATTTGTCTCAATTCATTTAAAAATCCTTCAATGTATAACAGAGTTACAATCCGGACATGAGCATGTGCATATATACAGGATTCTAAAATATCTGACCTTTGTGACCGTCACCTTCAGGGTAAGTACGCGGTACTTGCGCGTGACATGCCATCTCCATGTGCTCAACAATTGTGCCATGTAATTGTAAAATCCTTTCATGCATGACAGAGCTACCATGTAAAGAGGATTCTATGAACTTTAGACTAAAACTGTGACCTTGGCGTTTGAGGTAGGGTCGCGGATCTTCCACGAGACATATCATGTGTTAAACAGTTGTACCAAGTGACTTTAAAATGCTTCGATGCAGGACAAAGCTACAGTCCGGACACGAATGTCTGCATATATGCAGGATTCCATTACAAGTGTGACATTGACCTCTTAGGTAGGACCGTGGATCTTGCACGTGGTATATTTTCCTGATGTGTTAAACATTTGTGCAAAATTGCATACAATGTTTGTTCTCATGAAATTATGACTAATCCCTTTGGGCATGCATTTCAAATACGCGGAGTGAACACAAGGTATCTATTCGCAAGATATTTGAAACGCAAAACAAGGCATCATTTAATTTAGCGACAAACGAGAATGCTGAGTGACGTTTGATTTATTGAGATTACGACTGAATTCACTGAAATGCTGATGCATTTATAAGAACCACAGTGAATATATTCTTTTCTGTTCCGTCCTTCCAATTTAGACAGTTATTCCGACAATAATTCGGTATATAACAATGAGACACGACTCCCTACTAACCTTATATAGTGACGCTTATATAGTGATCCCAAACACCTATTTATTCGCAGCACAGGCAATGGATACATTAATTTTAACTAGCTATTCATTGAGACCTGTCACACTACAACAGCCTACCTTGTAGCCTAATCGTGTCGTTATACATGTACCAGGAAAGACGAACCAAAGGCATCGTCGAAGTGTATTTACAAATCGGCCATATGAAAATACTTTCTACTAGAGTAATTGAATGACTTGCCGTATTTAGAACAATCCTGCGACATTTTAATCAAAAGAAGGCGATTACAGATGACATGTATGATTGTTTATTACATTTTGATTTCCAGGCCAATCGAAGAACGGTGAAAGGCTTAAAGTGTTACTTCTGTCCGTCAATTGGCGTGCCCTCCGTCCGCGCAAAAGTTTAGTTTCCACTCAATAACTTTTAAAAGGTTCGTGGATTTTATTCAGATTTTACATGTTAGTTTATAAGGTACAGTTCGAGTTCGATTCCGGTTAGAACCTACGAATTATAATAGGAGTTATGGCCCCTAAAATTTCAGCAAAATGGTGGTTTCAGGTCAAAACTTTTAAAAGGTTAGATGAATTTGATTCATACTTCACATGTATGCATATGATACAGGCCATGTTTAGTTTTGGTTACATTCCATTTTTTCTTACATAAATTGAGGCCCGTTTCCGCTTTAAGACGATGTGTTTTGTACAAATAAATGTTCTCACCTGAAAGATCGCAATGGAAAGTGACGCCTAGGTCAATTTGCCTCGACATACCATATTTGATACTTCAGATAAAATTAGTTTGTCAGTCAAATAAATCGTGATAACTTTATCTGTAACAACAATTGGCCTATCTTAATACTGATAACACACTTACGTAAACTTTAAAGTAAACATATGCTTGAATATCAGAAACCTTCATTAATATTACCTTTTCAATTGTCGAAGGAGCTATTTCTTAGTGTTCTGCACACGGAACGAAAACCGGAGTACTCAATCCACGCAGACATGAAGAACACTGATGGAGGACGGTCCGTGTCGAGCGGCAGCTTTTAACACAAGTAAATCAAGCGATTTCTGAGTGATCCTAAAAAGCACCGAGAGTGACATAGTTTAATTCAATTTTGGTAAGATTATCCGCATTTTAACGGCGACTAAATTGTTAACGATGTCACTGTCGATTGCTTTATATGGAATACAACAGACGGACTGGCTGATTAGTTATTTACCCTCGGTGACGACTATTGTTATATGAACGAGCGTAGGAAAACGACGCTCTTTAGACCTAACTGAAATAAGAACTAGGCGCGGTGTGCCTGGCATATACTCACATTAGTATCAAGTCTGCATTATTATGCTTGTACAAAGTATTGAGTACTGCTTAAAAAGATATCTTACAAGACGTTTAGGTGTAGAACATACCGAGTTTACGGATTCGAATCCGATCGGCGGAAATTTACGCCTTTCCATTCGGCTCAAGTACTGGTCAGAAAGGAAGCAGTCATCGATACTATAGGAAATGTAAGTTGCAAGGATATGAGTCTGCAATAGATGTCAAATGAATACTTTTAAACTTAGCAATTTTTCATTTAACAATGTACTCACTAGGGATGTCAACGAATACCCAAATTGGTATTCGGATATTCGGTCAGCCTTCCGAATGAATATCCGGATATTGGGCTGTTTTATGTACTAAATCCAATACGTTGTTGATCAATTTGTCACATATTTTCGCGATTATAAAATTTATAGCTTAGTTACCCTAGCTAGGCGAATATTCTATCCCGAGAACTTACTTTCATATCTTTTAAGTCAGGTACTTAATGGCTATAAGATTCAATCATTCGTGTCATAAAATTAGGATAGAATAAATTTCATATAAATGTACGTTGTTATTACGAGAGCTAACTCTGTAAGGACTGTTGTACTTTCGGTAAAGTAAGCTGAGAAAGAAAATATTCTTACTTTATAATTGCAATGGCTAAAGTAAGCGCCTCTCCATATCCGTATCGGCGTAAACAAGGCTTTAAAACACTTGCATAATAATTTTCCTTAATCTACATGGAATTTTAAAGACTGTTTTACTTATTATCAACACGTTCAAGTTCAACGATTTTTCACGGATTTCTATACCAAAAAACGTTACACCTTAAAAGTCTTTTGACCGCGTAGAATAGAACTCCGATAAAAAGTAAGTAGCTAATTTTGAAGCACTTCCGAGGAAAAATATCGGGAAGATGTTGAAAAACAATGTGTTTTTTTAAATTTCGACAAAAATATTGAAGGGCATTCTACCTTAATAATGATACAAACTTCAGTTCAAACTAGAGGGAGCAATTTCATAAATTCAAATAAAAAGATAAACTCACTTCTAAATAAATTTTATTACGCTCTTGTATTATAGAAATTTCTCTTCAAATACATATGAAGCCTATACTGCAGTAATAATGCATCACCATTATGTTTCCAACATTTTGCAAATAACCTTGGAAGTTAAGCCATTCAATGACAAAGAGGACCTCCTTTACTTATTGTGTGCAAATGTGCAAAAAGTATATCCGTTGCATAACTAAACCAATATCTCTAAGATATTAACGGGCTTGCTTTCCCTACTTCTACAGACACATGCAAAATTTATGCTTTGACAAACTAAATAATAAGTACTATACATATGTATTCAAGATATTAACGGGCGCGCCTTTACTAAGAGGTAAAGTTTATCCCTTGTTTAATAAGATATAACAGTACATAAGTATGAAAAAACGTTAAAGGGCTCGCCTTTACTATGAGATTGTTTTATAAGCTACTCGGGTTACCTAAGTAAACAAAGTTCTGTAACGGACATGACAAGCAAAAGGAATCATGTTGTAACAATGTAATCAAATTACAGCGATATGTTTTGAAATAAATCTTAATTGAAAACAGACATCATTACACATACCTAATATATTCGGGATATAGAGCTATGTCATTGTACATGCGTGTTAAGAAACTCGAGTAACCCTTGTGCCTAATCCGAAAACGCTCTACTATGTAAAGTTTATCCCTTAAACATTAAGATCACTCAATTAAGTTATTAATAGGTATTCGATACATTAATGTGTTCAAGACATATGCCTTGACATAATATAATAGTAATATAATAGGTATTAAAGGGCTCGCCTTTACGAAAAGGTAAAGTTTATCCCTTGTGTGGTGTTCTAAATTATAGAAGCTCCATGTATATACTATATATGTATAATGCATCCATAATATATCATACTTATATAAATATTGAAATATTGAAGGGCGCGCCTTTACATGTTTGTTAAGTTTATCCCTTAAAACAAACGAACATTTGTAATTGATAAAAGGTAAGTTACAGAGTATAAACGTATTATCTTGTATTCGTTAACACTTATCAGATACTGACAAATGTCTCCTACACCTTTATTTCTTGCCTAAAACTGGTATACATCCCAACAACTTCACAAAAAATGTTATATTTACAAAACAGGGTAAACATACAGTCATTACAATTTTTATCTTACAAGGTTTGATTGTACATGTATTTTCTTCTACATAATTGTCCAGTTGTAAATGTTGATAGTGCGTAAACATTTGATCATTGTATGGAAAAGCATCACAAACATATGGTTATGCATATATGACTTAATTTTACATATCTTTCTGATGTAGATATATAAAATATATATGTTCACAATGAAATTAAGGTTTTGTATTAAAAGTTTTACTTAAACGCTGCTTAAAGTTGAAAAAAAACATGTTCAAACATGGTGAAGATGATTTTTGTTAAGATAATCAAAGTAAAATCTTGCGAAAAATATCGGTATGACAATGATAACGTATAGCACAGCAACTGAAACACAATAAACTTTTCATTAACATTTAGTAACGTACTGACAACAAGTTTGATTAACATATAGTATTGATCATACCACTGTCAATTTGAATCCAAAATTATCAAAGATTCAGATGATCAAAATAAGACTCCTTTAACTTTTAACTCACCAGGTAAACTAACGTAATTTGTTAAATTACCATTTAACTCATCTCAAATATTGGTATGGCATTGACACATAATATCAATATCAAATGAAATTGTGTTACATTTGACAGCTATAGCTATCTAGTTAAGATACGATTAATATGTTACATGGGAAGAAAATAATGCTGCTTCCAAAGGAGCATAGCTTCTTGAACGTGGTAAATATACAATAGGTCTGGATTAAAATTACATATATTTTGTTTTCATTCTTCCAAGACATGATATGTATCACAAACAGAAACTATTAGTAATCCTCATAAGGCTACTAATTATACAAGTACGGAATATGTAGTCTACAAAATCTGATAGAAAACGAAAATACTAGAATAAGTCAGGGTAACATATCAATGTCTTTTAACAATATTATCTAACAGATATAAATAGTTATTTAACTCAAAAGCGGACAGCGTCCAACTAAAGCACATATTTATATCACAAGCATAAATCAGATAGACTAAAAACAGTAATGTAACAAAGTATTATGTAAAATGTATTCAAATGTATGTTAACACAGTAAATATATATACAGCATTCTTAGATTAAGTCAAGTAGCAAAAACAACAATATCAAAGTCATGCACAAGGAAATAATAAACAATAGGTTTACACAGTCTTAAAAAAAAGCTTTATGAATAGCAGATTTCCTAGATATATCTTTTTAGAACAGACAAAACCACCCGAATACATAAAACAAGTATATCAAAACACAGCCATGATGATTTTCTATGGTAATTTTCTTTTTCTTTCTTTTCGGTTACGTCTATATATAGTGCACACATGTCAAAACATTTACACAAATGCAGTTAATTAAAATAGAAAATTCACAATCATCAAAGTCGTGCAAAAAAGGACATGTAACTTTATCTTAATTGTTGGTCCTATTTTAGGAACAGCCTTGCTACGTACACATACATATATGTAATATTTCTCTAAAATAGAAAAATAATATCGAACTATGTAAATATATGTAGGTTTCGATGTCAAAAGCATACAGCACACACGACTCGTTTCGGTCAAAATCTAAAAACACCGTGTTAAAGGCCGAAAGTTCTTTTCAAATTTTAAGTTTGATTATCAATAAATAAACATATTTACGTATACTAGAATGACTAATTTAGCGCACCGTGTTCAATAATAATACATAGTAAAACAACAAATCTAAGTGAAACAACTATTTCCTGCAAACAAAATTAGAATAAGCTTGTCCACACCGAAATCATCATAATTCAGTATTCCTTTGAACAGAAAAAAAGTGTATCAAGAATATGCAGTTGTATTGTTTATACTTTTTACAAACCTTTAAAATAGGACAAAAGACATGACTAATATGCAACTTAAAATGTCTTGTAAAATCACAATTTATACATTTTATTCATCACAAGTAATAAAGAGAAAGTAGAACAACAATAGCAGAGACCACATGTTACAAAACTCAAATGTTACTGTTTCTATATAAATAATACAACATAAGCGCGTTATGTGACTTGAAATTGTAATATGTTTGTGGGTTTATACATCAATTTAAAGTATCTGTTTCTGCACAGAGTACCTTTAATAACGGGAACAATAAGCAAATAAAGGCGGTGTATTTACGTATATTTAGTCTGTAATTCACTTTCAAATTAACACAGTGTAACAATAAGTTTATTAATATGAGGCAGTAAATGTTTGCATTTAAATCAACAAATATTTTGACAGCAACATAGAAACATTTTGTCAAGTGTCGAACAAACAACATTCAATAATGAAACACTATAGACTTTGACAGTAAGCAAATTATTTAGCATATACATTTTGCGCCCTCTACCATTTTCTAATATCGCCTCCTGGATGTCATGTTTTTGCAGTTATAGGTAGAACATGAGCATTTGTCATAAATTGTTCTGACTAAAATATAATATTCCTATACCCTTCAGCAACATAAGTCTAGTCAATGAATTCGGAGGCCATATCCAGTATACGTTTTGTTACTTGCAAGGCCTGGTCGGCTTTTGTATTGTCAAAAGTTTCCGAAGGTATCTGATGACGGCCAACTACTGCGTCCGGATACCGCATGGAAAAGTAATCTCCAGTAATGCTCTCAAGATGAGTAGCCTGTTGAAAGAATTTTTAATGTTAGTTTCTTAAAAGTAAAATATTTTAAACAAGAGGACCAAACAGGCTCTATATCGCTCCCCTCGCTACCACTGGCTATAATATAAGATCAATAAGCAAATTCAGCGAATTGATATCCCCCACCAAATTAAGCAAATACCTGAAAAATAACAACTGGAAAGTGTTTTGGTTTGTCTGTTTGACAAAAAAAAATTACCACCCCACTGGGTCCTTATCTCTGAGGGGATAATTCTTTCTTCAAGTTACGTTCATAAAGAAGTTCTCAAGTTTCTATTAAGAATAATTATCTAAGAAAAGCACTACATCTTCTAACGGGCCTTCTTTCTGTAAAAATCCAGTTGGTACATTTTCCGTTGTTAGAGAACACAAAGTTGATTAATTGTGCAAGAGGAAAGTGAAATTATGACAAGCCTTTCCAGATAAAACAAGCATTTTAAAATTTTTCACTACACCATTGGGGCTTATCTCTGGGGGGTTATTCTTTTTTCTGCATTTAAGTCATACTGAACTCACTTGTTGTCAATTAAAAGTAAACCAGCACTTTCAATTTTAGAAAACAAACATTTCTAACCTATAAAATATTTAAGAAATACTCTACACCCCATTCAGGGCCTCATTTAAAAAAAAATCCATTTTCTAAATTTTCAATTCTTAATACGTTTAAGTTGATTACTTTTGCCAAATCTAATCAAATTCTGAAAAGCCTTTTAAAAAAAATCCAGAAAAAAAACTTTTAAATATCTGGCCTCGTCCACTACGGGGTTGGCTGGGATCGGAGTGGTGTAGTGGCTGAATATGAGAAAGAGTAATCATGTAACTATTTGAGCCAAATACAATTAAACTTTGATGACCGGTTGAAGAAATTAGAATTTTAATGTTTTCAAATGGAATATAGAAAAAAATAACAATTAAAGGGCAATAACTATAGAGTTATCAAGCCAGTCTTGACGAAAGCTGCGTATGCGCCGTGGCATTACGCTATTGCATACTTATTATAAGTTTCATGAAATTATATCCATTGGTTCCTTGATTATGGCTCCGGACGGACAGATGGACAACGTCAAACAATATTCCTCCGACAACAATAGCAGAAAGGATGGATTCGAACCGGGGGTCCTAATTTAAACGACCTTAGTAGAGGTCCACTATACTACATTCCAAATATCTACGCTCTACACCCTTTAGATCTAGACAAGAGTGTATAAGTTTTGCCTATATAAGCCTATGTAAAATCAAGTGAACCCCCGGGCGGAGTCAATTTTGACCCGGATGTCTAGGGTCACTAGACAATGCTACATGTCAAATATCTCAGCCCTGTGCCTTCAGCTCTTGGAAACGAAAGATTTTTTAAGTTTTCCTTTCTGTTGCCATGGCAACCAAAGTTCTGCATGGAATGGAATTCTTTGATCACCTTGTTAGAGCATCACGCAAGGAACATCCCTGCCAAGGTTAATCAACATTGTCATATGTTTCAAAGGAGATGTCGCTTTACCTGAGGAGGTCATTTGTTGCTTAAGGGGGAAAGAAGTTGCCAAGGAAGATACTGGCTGCTAAATAAGTCATTGGTTACTTGGAGAAGCCAGTGAGTA
This sequence comes from Saxidomus purpurata, assembly GCA_022818135.1. NCBI lineage: Eukaryota > Metazoa > Mollusca > Bivalvia > Venerida > Veneridae > Saxidomus > Saxidomus purpurata. Next base: position 25,907 of record JAFMSR010000177.1, on the reverse strand, counting down.
CCAAAGAAGTCAACTGTTGCTAGTTGCTAAGCGCGACAATGGTTGCTGAAGAAGTCACTGTTTGTAAAGGGATGCTTAAAGCTGCTAAGGAAGTCACTGGTTGCTAGGGGAACTCACTAGTTACTAGGGGACTAAGTTGTTGCTAAGGAGGCCATTGGTTGCTAAGGAAGTTACTTCTTCCAAGGCAAAATCACTGGTTGATTAGGTTGTAACTGGTTGCTAGTGGAAGTCACTGGTTGCTAATAAATTATTGATTGTTATGGAAGTCACTGGCTGCTGAGGATGTAAGAGGGCCTAATTAAGTGACTAGTCACAAGTCCAAGTTGATGGTTGCTTAGTCACTGGTTGCTACGGAAGTCAGTGGTTGTTAGGTTAGTCCTGGCTGGTTCCTACAGGAACTCATTCGAAGCTATATACCATATATCTAAACTCTAGGCCTTGTTGTTTTGGAGAAACGACTTTTCAAGGTTGCCAAGTTTCATCATCTTCTGTCAAGCAGTTAAGAAGCAGATGGCGATTGGAGCTTATTGATGATGACTTACGACTGAAGCGCATGAGCACGTCAACAATGGACGACGAATACATGGTAATCATAAAAGCTCACCTTGAGCACGTTGTGCTCAGGTTAGCTAAAATGTGAACGGTTGTGCGACGACGCCGGGCGGTGAGCGACCCTAATAGCTCACCCTGTAACTTTGTGCCAGGTGAGCTTAACCATGATTGCATGCACAAAGAAGGAATGTTTTTGATTTTTAAAGTTATTAACTTCTACCACGTAAAGGAAGCGTCGGTTCTGTTTCGGCGATCCTGGTCGTTGCATTACTTAGCCATATAATTACACCTTTGGACGTTTAAAATTTTAAAATATATAGCTCTTTAATAATGTTTCTAGGGTCAATTAAGACTAGATAGCTGCTTTCTATAAGAAAATATGTTAATTTTACAAAATCTCAGGCGTAACAAGGCCGTAATTCCCGAGTATCTGCGCTGATTGTTAACATTGTCTATGATGCAAATAAAAAGATATGTAACTCGAAACGTTTTAAGGATATTCGGTCGGTTCTTAAATCATACCTAAGTACAAAGAATAGCCATATCCAACAGACTTTGGACAAAGTTTTCTAAGATTTGATATGCTAGTTTAGCGATAATTTTGGAAATTAAAACGCGGTAATACTTGATTGCTTGGAGCAATCTATTTTTCAAATTTTGCACAACATTTAAATATTAGCGTATACCGATTAAATCAAGGTCAAGAGCAGACAAGTTTGACCCGCCACGTTTGAAAACAAAAATACAGACTACACACCCATGCAAGAAACAGCAAACCTCATAGACGCAAGTTCACCAATGTTAACATTCATACAAAACGCACCACTATTTATATTCAGTGACCCAGAACGATATCTCAAAGATTGGAAACATAAAATCAAAAAACAATAGGAGACGACTTATACAACGTAAACAACAACAACATGCTACGAAACATGCCACGCACATAAGAAGAAGGCAAACTGAAACGATTCACACTAAGCTTAAGCAATTCACACACTCAACGACAGACACGTTAGACCAAAATCTAATAAACAGCGACGCATTCTTAATAGCACAAGGAACCATGCAAATAGAACGAATAGCACCAGGAATGGCATACGACTGCTCGACAGTATACGATAACGCAAAATGCAGATAGTATGCTATAGGAGTATATACAACGAAAAGGCAGAGGAAGACGCAGTAGCCAACCAATTCCCAGAACGAGAATGCTCAACAAAAACAGGATATAGAATGCAACGTATAGACACCGGTTAACCACAACTTCTTAGACCAACCAAACCCGTTAATGATAAAAATACACGACTTTCACGGACCAACATCAGACGTCATAATAACAACACAAATAAGATACATAATATACACCAGTGAAATAAAATTCAGAACAAATCCATCATTAGGTTTTTACCAACTATCACTAAGAGACACAGCAGAACAATTATCATAACCAAACCAAACATTTATATAGACACATATATACCAGGAAAAATTCATTTACAATACATCATACACACCACAACTATGTACAATGAAAGACAACGTACCAAAAGTAGAATATCAAACACTACCACTTACAAAGGCAGCACACCAACACCAAATTATGACATACATTAACAAGATATACACAAAAGTATACGCAATCATGGACCTAGAAAACAAAATAATCACACTAGCTACACAATTCCTCAAAGCAGTAGGGACATACGAAAAAGAGCCATTCGGGAACGCATTAGACCATGCACCACAAGGCCTATTCCTTATAACAGACGACCCACACTTCAACACACAGGGATAGCAGTGGATGGCATGGCCAGCTGCATACATTTCTCTAACGCCCCGTTGGAAGGCAACGAAAGTAGAAATTTGCAGCATATTTCGTTGTTAAGACACATCTTTGGACAAGAACACTGTAATAGGATTTCAGAATGATATATATATATTTCTTCCATTCTTAAACATTTCGTAAAAAAACAGCATTTGCTATTTCAAGCTCCTAAAAAGTAATGCAAAATCAAACCTCTGTCAGAAAAGATCCATCGTCTAGTCCGGTTGCAATAGCTTTAATGGAATGCTCTTTCTGTGTTGCCCTATTTGCATTTTTGGAAAACCATGCTGCCTTTAGCGCTTTTTCAGACGCCTACAATTATATTTTACAATCATTATTATAAGTCTTCGGAGACTTTGTGCCTTTGTAAAAGGAGGAAAGAAAAGCCATAATTCTGAAACTGAAAAATATTACATTGAAAAAAATATAATTCTAGGTATCCATTAGTTCTGATTTATTCCAAGAAAAATTAATAATTATACATTCTTAGGAAGTCATTAAAGAAACAATTAAACAGTCTACGTAAACATATACTGTTTATACGTATACTGCTTGTTACTTTGAGCATCTGCAACTTCCTATTTACGGATTATGAAGGAAATATTTTACTTAGATCAGATAAACGAATTAAATGATTATTCTATCTGCTGTCAGGTTAAAATTATACGTACCTGGTGACACTTATAGCACACCCAATTAAAGCTTCTGTCTTGGCTACCAGTGGATAGGTTCGTTTCTGCAGCTTTGAAATCATGTACAGCTTGTCTGTACCATCTCTTTGCTTCGCCTAAGTGACGAACAATCGCCTCCTCTGCTCTGTGATGTGAGAAATTTCCTGTTCTTGTAGACCTATTATACTCATCCATGTTATCATGAAATGCTCTTGCGTACCTACGCCCTCTGTTATAAACTCCGTTGCTTGTTGACCTAAATGATGAATTCGACATATCAGGAGACATTCGTCCTGTTTCGTCTGTAACGAAATCGTCAACGTCTTCATTGTTTTCTAGCCTCATGACGACTTCATTTATGTAATTAAACAGACGCTGAGCATATTCACGGTGATCCCTGTTTCTGTCTGGATGCCATCTTGTCAATAATCGACGAATAACCCTCTTCCTCTCCGTTTCATCTATTTCCCAGGCTTCTATTAACATATTTCTTACTCGTCGGAAGTTTTCGTCAATAGGAATGGACCCTATTGGTTCAATATCATACACAACAAGTGCATTTTCTTCAACTTCTTCTTTTGGTTTAAATCTATAGAGTCCAGAAATAGGGACATTTATAGGTTCATCACTTCGAGAACCAACATCGACTTTATATGAGATATCAAGAACTGAATCTCCTCGCCTCCTCCTGTTTTCACTTACTATATTAGCATAGATATAAACCGATTCGTCGACGTCATCACTTTCCTCAATTTCCATAGCTATGTACATGAACTCATGTGTTTTAAACGGAAAAATGCTTTGTTCCAAGAAGGGATGGAATTTTTCTTCCACGTACGTTCCCGGTCTAGGGAAAACAGAAACCGCAAACGCAGACGGAAGGTCATAAGCATCTATTCTTAACTTGTCTAACTTTCGTTTTATTTGTTTTGGTTCGTACAACAATCGAAGAACCATTGGAATATGCTGTGACAGCTCCTTTTCAAGTATGCCATTAGTACAAACATCTATTAACTTCACAAGTCCGCATGGGTCTTCTATCAAATTAATCAAAATGTCGTCATCAACATCAATTTGAAAGAAAAGCTCATGTTCTTTAGTTTCGTCTCCGTCGGTCTGATCATGTATCTGTGATTTAATGAAACAAGTGGCATCCCTGTCTGTTCCATCAACTTTACATTCCTTATATGTAAGGAAAGTTTTGAGGCCCGAAACTTTCGTGATACGTGCAGTTGATAAACATAACATCAACTTGTTTTCCATATCTTTCTCGAAGTCCTTTCTTTTGAGTTTCATTTGGTGTTTCACTAAACGCAATATACCTTCAACAAAAATAGGAGATCTTAAACAATTTTCCAAACGCCGAGCCTTCATACATTCTTCTCTTTCAATACCAGTTGTAGAAATCTGTTCCAGTATCACGTCTGTTAAAATATCGGGTCTTAAATTTACTGGACACCTCAGGAAAGGTAATGCTGGGTCTGAAACACCTGTAATGTCCAATTCTTTGAATCCTAAAAAGAATTCTATCTCAATTTTTCCTTGAAGTTGCTCTTCTATATCAACATTGTTAGAAATAGTCAATGCTTTTGATAACCTTAAAACGTGGTTTCTATCTGGAATATACAACTCTGTCACATTCTGAAGAGGATCTCTGTCCTTCGGCAGGAGACGCACAATATTTTCAAGAGCTTTTTTTACACATAACAATTTATTACGAGGTACAGGTCCGTTTCCAAACTGCTGTCTGATAGCCTCTAAAACCATCGAGTAATGGTTGCAATGCGCACTGACGTCTGAGCCAAGATTAGTGAATAAATCTGCGTATGGTCCATAACAGTTTGGAAGTTTGTATAGGAATGGCCTAACTTCTTCCTCTTCATTTAGATTAATAACTATTTGTTTCATCGGTAACATCTTTTCATCTTCAGGATGGAATATAATTGGAGAAACTTGAAAACTCTTTTTCATTGACGAGTTGAAATTATCAAGTAATATTCTGTACAGTTTTGCCATAAGTTGTTCAACAAAAGATGGACGAACAGATCTTTTCTCAAGTTGAATTTTGAATATGTCAGCAACATTCTGACAATGCTGAACAATTTTTTCAAGCGGAGGGCAACTGAAAATGCCTAAAGATTGTAACTTATCCTGTAACATTGGAACATATGAAAGTAGATCAACGGTAGACCAACATGTATCTGTATGTTGGAAAGAGACAGCTCCAGAAAGACATATGAGAATCTTTCCATTGCTCAGCTGAGGAAGTACACGTTTTTTTTCCTCATCAACTGTATACGGCACCACGAATCTTATACCTTTTATTCGCTGCAACATCTGATCTGTCCATTTCTTATCATACATTCCACTATACAGACAGTCGACCAAAGCAGACGATTGTTCCTTTACTTTGTCAGTTATTGGGCTATTGATCGTCGTTTCAAGCTCAAGAGCAAAATCAATCAACATGTCACCAGTAGGATCTGTTTTCAGTCCTAATGATTTCATAAAATTGATCCACGAGTAATTTCTATACTCATCTGGCAGAAAACTGTCTTCTGTGAGCATGCAATTAAAAACAGGGTGAGTATGATCATAAAGCTCATCAACCTTTTTATCTTTTCCTGCAACCCTTACAAAAGCTAAGTCTTTCATTTGCTCAACAACACTTCGCTGTTTAGCATTTAGCTCCTGTCCGTAAGATGTTACTAACAGCGTGTCCTTGATGTACTTAATATGAATTTCCCACTCATTCCTTGGAAGATGTCTTATGCTTGGTAATAGTTTGACTATATAGATATCAAGTTCGGTCATTCTGGATAGATGCAGAAAGTCGTATAGTTTAAGTAGTTTATCTGTGTCTTGCAAAAGTAAAATACCAGTCCTCTGAGCCCAAAGTTCTATCCCGTTTGATGGAATTCCACTTGGCAACACAATAACGTCACCATATTGTTCAATATCCGTTACTGTTTTCTGGTATGAAACGTACAGTGGCAAACTCTTCAGCTTCCGTTTTAAGCTGTTCTGGTCCATTTGCTTCTTCATTTGATCTACCATGCCATCAAAGTAACTTAGCACTGAAAGGCTTTCATCACATGTCAAGGTACTGCTTTGAATTCTATTTTTATAATAAAGCAGACATTCAAGAAGTTCTATTGGAAGATCTGTAGAAGGCAACATTTTCTGTAAAGCATATATCAGGTGTCTCCCAGGTTCAGGAAATACTGATGTGTCAAGCGTAGGGATATTGAATTTCAAAATAATTTGACATACGTTATCGTTTCCATAACTTTTGTGAAAAAGGTGACTAGTCTTGTGAATTGGTACGAGTTCATACGTACTCTGACTCCCATAGCTAAGGCAAGATGGCATTAAGGACCAGATATTCAATTTTCGAACGTTGGCTTGGAAAATTTTGTGGTTTACAATTTGCGAGTAATGGTATGATGAAGGCACTTCCAATGATTCGTTATATATGAAATCGAATATGTAAAATAGAATCTCAGGTGTTACGGGTGTTCCAAGTTTCTTGTTCCACATCACATGGTTTCCATTTGCCAAAACTGAGGGATCAAATGTTTCAGCCATTATCGAAAGTAAATCGCTTACTGCAAAGCGTTTGATAACGCCTGCTTCGTAGAACTTACTTCTGTCAGCCATACTGACTAAATCAGAATGTAAAAACTGTTTTGCTGAGCCAGTCAATACGCCACACATGTGGGAATTAAATTTAGTTACATTTCTGTTAAATGTGTGCAGCACTCCATCGTTTGTTAAGCACAACGGAAGCCCTTCAACATTTTCTTTGAACATTTTATCGTCGACTATAATACATGTATACTCTAAGAGACTTTTCAGAGCTGTCAACTCGTTAATTGCTGTCTCTTTCAATGGAATATCAATCCCACCGAGCTGGCAATGTCTTTCTGACGTATCATCAAATGTTTTCAGAAACCTGATCACTGACTCTGGTGTGCATGTCGGAACATATTCGACTTTACCAACTGAATGGCTAATGATTAAAGGTGTTTCAATAATTTTCATTCCCATGATCTTTAATGTTCTTTCCACGGAACGTGCACCCTTAAAGTCTGGACTGAAGCGTGGTATAACGTTAAATGTGCCACCACGGTCATCTTGTGATTTAGAAAGCGCAACCCACTCAAGTTGAATTCTTGCAGGTTCACTTTTCTGTTTGATAGAGTCTGTGCTTCCAACAGATATAATTTGAACAGACGGAAATAATTGTATGTTATCTCTGATAACAATTCGATAAAAGCTATTGACAAGAGACTTCCAAAATTTGTCGGATGCATTTTCCCAAACTGGAAATTGCTTATGATAAATTTCCAGGGCTGCTCGTAAACTTTCTTTTGACTTTTCAGCCACCAGTTTGTCCACAAATTGAATTTTCATGCACTCGAGAGCAGATATCCAAGCTCTACTTAATAATTCTTCCATAACAAAACTATTCCAGCATTTCCGAATGCCTTCATCCCATAATTTTGTTCTTGATTTATCAAGTGCAAAATGACCATTCACATGCAGTGGTAGTCCAGTTTCAACGGGCAGTGGTAGAAAACAGAACGCTCTCTTTGCTACTCTGGATCGTTGACTTTTAACTCTTTCTTCTGTCTTGTTTTCAAAACGCTCCTTCCAATTATCTCTTGGCCATGGTAATGCGATTGATGCTACTGGCATTAGCCCAATAGTCTTTTCTTTAATTGCACACAATAAATTTTCATGTTTATCGTCCATGCGTTCAAATCCGAACCTATTAAAAATCAACCAGCGTTCATTTCTGCCGTTGCTATCCTCCATATTTACTGAATAGGAGTATTCTATTGGCTGCATGCAAAGATTGTTATGCATAGCATCTGTATTTGCTCTAATAGCTTCTTTTACTTCAGAATAGTATCTGTTCCGTGAAAGCGTATCCTCGGGCGATAATTTTGTTTCAACAACAAATTCTTCAATTAATCCCTTGTCTGTACTTTTCAACACTTTGATACATTTAAGGTTTTTCAGGAAGAACAGACATTCGAACATATCAAGTTTAAATTGTTCAATCAGTTCATCCATTCGGTTAACTGAAACAACATTACTGCTGATATCTGACCGCTTTTGCCGTAATGGCAGTCTAAACACAGTCCCTTTCCCAGAGGTTTCAATACTCGAAATTACTGGATATCCTCGCAACATATCAGGAAATGATTCTTCAACTAATTCTGCATTACATTTTATGCCTGGATTTTCTGCCGTAACATGACCGTCTAAATAAGTCATCAATGGGTCAAATATACATATCTGACCTTTTTTTCCAAGACCTGGACCCTTTGTTAGGAAAGACGGCACATCTGTCAAATGATATACAGCATTAAAGCCAATTCCGTATTGACCCGTCTTTGAAGGATCTTCCCGTTTACTTCCAATACCAAGGTTTCTGATACCCTCAAAATCTTTCTCTGTAAAATAACTATCATTGAAAATGCACAAGGATGGACCTTGCATCTCCTGTTTGCCAAACATCTTTTCTGAAGGATGATATGTATAATTCTTAATGATATGTATTGCCGTTGCGCCAGCATCGTCAGCATTTTGTATCAGTTCTTTCATTATGCTTGAATCGCATGGATAATCCTCAAGTATTCCAGTCAGCCTTGTAACTAAACTTTCGTTTTGTCCAAAAGGCATAAAAATTCCTGTTGAGAAGCATTCAACTATTTTCCGTTGTTTTGACTTCACGCCAAGTGCTCGTCCTGTATTGGGTGAAATTTTTCCGTGCAAAATATGAAGTTTGGCTGATGACATATAAGCAGGGTCTTCTATCACAAGTTCATGTGTAGGTCTAAGATACCCATCTACATCTGGGGCAACGATACTTGCGTCAAGTTTTTCCAGATTTTCAAAACTGATGTTTTCCTTGGACATGCTGTCGCAAAGAATCCTTAGCAGACATGTTATGGTATCTATATCAGTACACTTACGCTGAAACCATTTTGTATATAATCGCTTTAATATGGAAAGTAAATAAGTAACAGAAAAATAGTCCGCCACTCCTAATGCTCTAAACATTTTCTTCCTCCGGTACTCTACCTCGCCGAGACGATATAGTTCCGGTTGACATTCTTCTTTCACGTTAAACGCTACTTTACAAGGTATTACGAGATCTTTTCCGATAAGAACTGTTGGGTTATCCCTCATTTTTACAAACCATGGAGAACGAGATATTTCTTCCTCGGATTTATCACGTATGAGGCCTGCAAGAGTGTCATAAACAGACCTACATATCTTCTCTAAACTACTGAATTGTTGTTCCGAATTGGTGTACTGGCCAGACAATAATATCAGCTGAAGTGATATTAACTCTTCTGTCAGCTCACACTTAATTCCTAGTAAATTAAATAGGCCTTCGTGTACTGGGTATTTCTTTCTTAAATAAGTTTCATCTACGAAACTGCAAACACTTCCACTGCTGTTGTAAAGCGATTGCCTATACAATTGCACAGGCTTTCCATACTGGATAGCAGTCTCTTTATCATTTATGTGTAGTTTACATTTTGAGGTTGACATAATTTCCTTTGATGTGTCTGCGTTCCAAGTAAATTCCCAAACCTTTGGACGAGGCATTATGGGAAGTAATATGCTATTCTTGATTTTGACAACTGTATTACTGTCCTTGGTCAATTCTTGTAACACTTCCGACTTTCCGCAGTACTTGAGAATTTTAACACATCTTTCATTCGCACAGCATCCACAGACTTTTACTATTTTTTGAACAGATTCACATCTTTCTATTAACATATCTTTTGGTAAAAACTTATCGTTCATACCAAGGCGAATGAGCTGCGCCAACACAGTGCTCTCACAGAATCCACTTGCTCTTTGTGGAAATTTACCGTCAACAGCCTCAAATATATCTGCTATTTCTGATTCAGGGTTTATCAATTCGTTTGGTCGTCGGAGGATATTATCTGGCTCCGAAGGAATACATTTGGTCTCTTGTAATTTTGGAAATACCCTTTTACTTTTAAGCGACAACGCATATAAGACGAGCCTATTTCGTTTGTCACCTCGTGTGTTCCAAAATGAAGAATCTATCGTGTTCAAAAAATGCAGGATAAGCTCATCTTCCGAAACCATAGCTTCTTTAAATATTAATCTGCTGTCAATTTCCTTCTCTGTCAATGCTTTTAAAACTTCACTTGACATTTCTACGATCCCTTTGCCTGGTCTCGCTGAGACAGATGACAGCAACTCAAAAGCCGTGTCTCCAATTAATTTATTGTGACGAACAGATGGATCTAAAAAGATTATTTGATCAACGGAAAGCCATTCCTTGACTCCCCTGAACAATTTCGGTTTTTCAAACAAAAGAGTTTTGTAAAAACTGTGCTTGAAGGAAAGTAAATCATTTGTTCCTTTTAATGGCCAGAGAAAGCTGTAGCTATAATTATCTGAACACACCTGGGAAAAGTATATCAGGAGGTTTACATACCCTCTAACCAAAGAATCTTCCATCAAAGCCTGGTTCCACATACAGTTATTGCTTTTTCGTTTATCATCTTCAGTAAAATAAACAAGACCTCTCCTATCAGATGTAACACTAAAACAGCCGTTTATATGAAACATCAAGTCTGTTTTGATCGGAAGTGGTAGAAAACAAAACAAATGTCCTTCTGTATAAAAACCATGCGGAGAATCCTTCATCGGTAGTGGTGTTACACCGTCTGTCTCTGTCACTTGCATAGCTACAGAGGAAAGTGGTATTGCTCCCTTATCAGATACTTTTCTTGATAATTTGAAGGACTCGTTTGTCCCTAATGACCATGAAACAAACCATTTTGATTCAATTACAAACGGGTACGTCCTTTTCGATTTTGTACTGTTGAATAGACTATCAAATATTTCTTCGACAATTTTAACTCTGTGAATTTCAGCAAACTTTTCCCCTTTTTTCAGAATGATAGGTACACGTTTAAGAACGCTCTGTACATTATTAGATCCACTGTCACCTGAAAGCTTTTCAGTATTCTTATTCACACTGAAGATCAAATTTGCTCGAGATGGATCTGTTTCATGTTTTGAGAGATGGTAAATTTGTATTGTCGTTACGTTTTGAGTAAATAAAATTATGTTTCCGGCGTTTTCCACTAGTTTGCTGAGTAGCGTTGATACTTCGCCTTTAGTGTACGCTCTTTTACAAATTTCACTTTTCTCTGCTTGGTGTTCTGTTCTAAGTGGCAATCTAAACAGGGTACCATTATAACTGGTAAAACTATTTTCTAATATATCACAACCAAATACTGCATTGTACGGCTTAAACTGATCGAAATTCCGTCGTATCAACTGTCGTTTAGTCAATTTAATCCTAAGGCCCTTCCCGCGCTTTTGTCTTGCGTCCTCTAAGTATGTTTCATGTGGGTCAAATATAACCATATCTTTATTTGAAATGAAACTAGGGACGTCCGTCAGGTTGTACACAGAACAAAATCCAAGTCCAAATTTTCCGATCTTGTCCTGAAAATCTGCTTTGGTTGCACCATTTAATTTAGTTATGTTTTTTAAGTCTTCGTCTGTGAACAGGGAATCATTATATACCCATAACGCAGGGCCTTGACACTCTTCTAGGTCGCCACTAAGCAATTTCTCTCTTCGCCTGGCTTCGTCGTTGACTCTTTCGTCATAGAGAAACTTCACAACTGTTGCCCCAGCATCGTCTGCATTTTGAACCAATTCCTTTGGAACTGATAAACCATCTTTGTAACCGTCTCTAAGTAATGTACTTATTCTTGTTGTAAGTGATTCTGATTGTCCCCAATCTTCAAAGCTCAATTCTTCGGTGGCACCTAGGATTGTTTTCCTTTTGACTGACTTCACTCCAAGATCTTTAGCTACAGATACAGGTACACGACTGTGTGTCACATAGTAGCTGTTTTCTTCTTCGGGGTCTAATTCATCTAGATCATCACCAAATATGCAATCTGATACAGGTTGTAATCTAAGTCTTTCTGTGGAATCGTGTTCAGTTAGTATAAGCATTTTAGAGTCATCAACATCTAGAACGCCTGCCTTTCTTCTTGACGCTAGAACAGTCAATACTTCAAGAACAAGTTCTGTGTCTCTCGGAATTGAACAGATTGAAACATCATTAGATTGCGTATGTTTTTTCTGTATGTTTTGCAAAACGCTCAATAACATACGATCGTTTTGTTGCTGATGACATCCAACATGCAGAAACAAATCATCCATACCCCTGAATTCTTCAGGTAAGTGATGAAAGTAAGGACAGAGATCTAAATCTTGTCTATTTTGTGAAATAATGACTTTCTCGGGTATTTCGAATGTAGAACCGACCCAGATCAATGCTTCATGTTTCAATCTATTTTTTACGCACAAAACGTCATGTTTGGACTGGTTCATAAATTTATAGATTCTCTGAATAGCCCTTGTAAAATCAGGCTTGTAATTTACATTATAATGTTTTCGAATGAAAGACATTTGTTCCAATACTGTATTTATCCCTGGGGCCAAATTCCACTGCAATGTATTGGTCAGTGGCTCTGATGTACAATCAACCATTGGCATTGTTGCTCCTGCCAAAAGACTTAGGTCTACAACTTTGGCTTCGGCTGGTTTGCATACTGTAACACTCTCTGAAAACCAGGGCAACCCATTTGGATAGTCCAAAGGTGCACAACGTTTAACTGGAATGCAGGCTAAATTCATTAAGGCATTTCCCAAAGTTGTTGAACGGTTACATGTTTTGTCTAAGAGGTGTGGATCTTCAATCAAAACATCCATAAATGCTGTAGCTTTTCTGGATAAATCTGCAGAATGTTGACTACCAGACGCCCAGCTATTCAGCCTATTTGCAATTCGTAACATAACAGCTGCGTCTATCTCTTCCTCCCCTTTGAGACCAAGTCTTTTCAGTATCCTAATCTCCTCTTTTCGATATCCACCTGACTTTTCTGGAAACAGCGATTCACCAATTAACAAAGTTTGAAGGGATGAACTTGTTGGATCAAATAAGTCCGATGGTATATGCCACTCATTTCCCGATTTTAGAAAAGGTAATTGTGAAGCATATTCACAAATGTCTGAATTGTTGTCGAGCACAGTGTGATTTTCAATCAAATAATTCATAAAAATGATCGTTTGATCGTGATTTTTAGACTGCAGTAGTTTCCTTACTGTCGTCAAAACCAGTGTGGAAGAAGAAATTTTCTCTGCACCTAGCTGTTGCATTAGAAACTCTCTTGATCTTTCAACCTTGATACAATTAAAAGGGAATTGAACTCCATTTGGAAAATCAATGTCTTCCAATATGTATCTTGCTGTTTCTGACACCGAAGTGTACTGTCCGCTGTCATCTTTGGAACTCACGGCTTTGAAAAGTCTCAGTTTCTTCAATAATGCTTTTGCATTATTTTCAATGTGAGCAAGAGTGGCTACAAACTGTAACAACGCTTCTACCAGATGACTATTTGCTTCACTCGCTCTATTGAAACTGGAAACAGCATTTTCGCCAGACGTCTTGTGAATGTCGCCCAATAGGGATACAATGCCTTCTTTTGTGGACCGAAATGTAAACTCCTGAAGAAACTCAAGAGGGATCCATTCTGGAAGTCCTGCTAATATCTTCACAGACATTGCCTCAAGACAACTGCACAGTCCGTCTGATAATACAGGGTCTCTTGGTTCTTTAAGTACCAGAAAGTCTGTAAGTTTCACAAGTTCAACGGCCTCTGGATTTTGCCAACACCCGCTAACTAGCACAGGAACAAGCCGGATATCTTTGAAGTGTTTAATTATTCTTTTGTCTACTAAAACATACCAAACATTTTTTAACCAGTCAATCGTCAGGTTTGTTTTAGTTGTAAGCTGTAAGGTGGAGCTGGATCCAAAATGATTGAGTATCGTCTCCTGCAGCAGACCTTTTGAACAATCAACGCTGAGTTTTTGTATCTGGTATATTTCTGAAACAGCAAAACATATTTCAACGCTATCACAAAAATACAAAAGAGAGATTACATCATGCACCAAAGAAAATTTGAAACATACAACAACTGCAATTTTAATATTCAATATTCGTAATTAGTGTAGTTTGGAATACTCCAAGCAATGGCCTTTCAGTCCATTATAAAAGTCGAAAAGCATCTATCATAAATGAACATATGTTGCTTGTAAAACATACACCATAAATGAAACAAAACTACTTGTTTCAACATCTAAAGATGAGAATGATATTAACTAACTAGAGCTTGCTTTTTACACGAAAACGTTTGTCTCCCACCACTTAACCCTATAGGATAGACACATGTGTAAATATAAGTTATTTTATATGGCCTTAAAAACACAGACAAAAACAATTCTGATAACTTATCTTTTTTCAAATGACAATAATGAAAGGAAAACAAGAGCTGTCCCTCACAGGTGACAAATGCCCCCGAAAGAGGTGTCTTACAGTCTGTGTCCTCTCCATGTGCTCAATAATTGTGTCATGTAATTTTAAAATCCTTCCATGCATGACAGAGTTGCCATGCATACAGTATTCCATTACTTTTAAACACTAAGTATGACCTTGACCTTTGAGGTAGGGACGTGGTTCTTGCACACAACACATTGTCTTGATGTGCTGAACATTTGTGCCAAGTTATTTTTAAATCAATCTATGCATGACAAAGTTACAGTCCGGACACAAATGTATGCATATATACAGGATTCCATTACCTATAAACTCTAAGTGTGACCTTGACCTTTGAGGGAGGGACGTGAGTCTTGCACGCGACACGTCGTCTTGATGTGTTCGACCTTTGTGCTAAGTTATTTTTAAATCAATCGCTGCATGACAAAGTTACAGTCCGGACACGAATGTGTGCATATATAGAGGATTCCATTACCTTAAAACTCTAAGTGTGACCTTGACCTTTGAGGTAGGCACGTGGGTCCTGCATGCGACACGTCCTCTTGATGTGCTAGATATGTGTGCCAAGTTATTTTAAAATCCTTCAATGTATGACAAAGTTACAGTCCGGACACGAATGTGTGCATATATAGAGGATTCCATTACCTTCAAACTCTAAGTGTGACCTTGACCTTTGAGGTAGGGACATAGGTCTTGCACGCGACACACCGTCTTGATGTACTGAATATTTGTGCCAAGTTATTTCAAAAGCTTTCAATGCATGACAAAGTTACAGCCCGGACACGAAAAATGTAAGGGCGGACGCACAGACGGACGGACGGACGGACGGACGGTGCGATTTTAATATGCCACCCTTCGGGGGCAAAATAAACATTCACACAGCCTAAATAAACTAGAGCTATCACTAAATGTGATTAATACCCCCGAAAGACTGCTTTATAAACTGAGGAAGTTTGTAGTAACAGAATACCTTGCAAACAAACTAAATAGAGATATTGTTCTTGGCAATAACTCTGTAATTTGTCAAGATAGAGTTATGGTTCTTGTACACTAGACTTCCTCTCAATGTGCTTGACCATTGTACGAAGTTGTAGTGAATTCCAACCAATAGTTTCGAATTATGCGCCGGACAAGTAAAAGTAACAAAGGGCGATAACTCTGAAATGAGTCAAGATAGAGTTATTGTTCTTTTGCACTGCACTTCCTCTCATTGTGCTTGACCATTGTATGAAGTTGTATTGAATTCCAACCTGTAGTTTTCGAATTATGCTCTGGACAAGGAAAAGTAACAAAGGGCAATAACTCTGTAATTAGTCAAGATGGAGTTATGGTTCTTGTGCACTGCACTTCCTCTCATTGTGCTTGACCATTGTATGAAGTTGTATTGAATTCCAACCTGTAGTTTTTTAATAATGCTGCGGACAAGGAAAAGTAACAAAGGGCAATAACTCTGTAATGAGTCAAGATAGAGTTATAGTTCTTGTGTACTGCACTTCCTGTCAATGTACTTGATCATTGTATGAGGTTGTATTGAATTCCAACTAGTAGTTTTCAAGTTATGCTCCGGACAAGGAAAAATAACAAAGGACAATAACTCTGAAATAAGTCAAGATGGAGTTATGGTTCTTGTACACTGCACTTCCTCTGATTATGTTTGACCATTGTATGAAGTTGTATTGAATTCCAACCTGTAGTTTTCGAATTATGCTCTAGACAAGGAAAAGTAACAAAGGGCAATAACTCTGTAATTAGTCAAGATGGAGTTATGGTTCTGTGCACCGCACTCCCTCTCAATGTGCTTGACCATTGTATGAAGTTGTATTGAATTCCAACCAGTAGATTTCAAGTTATGCTCCGGACATGGAAAACTAACAAAGGGAAATTACTCTGTAATTGTTCAAGATGGAGTTATAGTTTTTGTGCACTGCACTCCCTCTCAATGTGCTTGACCATTGTATGAAGTTGTATTGAATTCCAACTAGTAGTTTTCAAGTTATGCTCCGGACAAGGAAAATGCAACAGACCGCCCGACCGACCACCGGGTGACTCCTATATATCCCCCTAAACTTCGTTTCGGGGGTATAAAAACTAGGGTTAAGGTCAACGAAAAAGAACCATACTCCACTAAGAATCACTTAACCGGAAAATGTCGACAATATGCACAACAAGCTTGGCACTGATTATTCATGTGAAATTTTGTTGAAATTCGGAGATGTGCGAACAAACTTAGAGCTAGGTGTAGAATGTACGAAAAAGGCCAATAACTCCGCTTAAAATCATTGCACCGGAAAATGCCGACGATATGCACAACTACACTTGGTACACAACATTTCTACTAAATTTCAGTAAAATCCATCTAGGCGTGTAGGCGGAGTTGCGACTTTTGTAACAGACTGACAGACAGATAGCACTTAAACAATATGTCTCCAACCACATATTTAATTGTAATCTTAAATCTTGTGATAAGAGTGTAAGCATATTACCTGATCTGCAAATATTTTCAAAACTTGTAGTTAAATGTGTTCCAAGTTTAGTCGTCTCTATCACAAATTTACACTCCAGCCCTGGAAACATTTTCGCAGCTGCATCTGAACACATGTACACTGCATTACTTCTTCTGTCAAAGACTTCAAACTTGCCCGATGCTAACGGCAATAGTTGTAGACCTCTAACGCTTTCAAAGTTTTCCCCATCTGATAGTATATATTCTAAAATTTTAATTTTGTCTTCATATACCATTTCTTTGTACCCACTTCTTTCTTTCAGAAACGCAGCCAATGACAATGGTGTAAGATCTTCAATATTTTGGAAGTATTTCTGCAGTGTTTCGAAAAGTGTGCTTGGAACCTTTGCATATTTCAATCCAATGTAACGCAAGCATCTTATTACTGCCTCCTGTGTTTGAATATTACTGCCAGACACTGCTTTAAATGAAGCGAAGCATGCGTTTGGTACAGGAATCCAACCATCTTTTGGTGACGCATAAACAAGACTGCTCATTTCAAGTCTTTCGTAAAGCTTATCTACAAGAGTTGCCCATCTTTTGTGTGTTTTTCTTGAAGATTTCTCGCATAAAGGCATCATGTTATAAACTGTTGATATAGCTGCCTCTTCGTTTGAATTTTTCTCAGCAGTTCCAATTGCTTCTAATACTAGCAGTTCGTAGGCTTTCGGCAGAGCTTCTTCAATGAGGGCCTTATTCCACAGGATCGATTTGTCATCTATCTGTTTCCCTTCTTGCTCTTCTGTCTCCCATTTCATATGATGTCTGTTCTGGCTTAGTGCAAAGAATCCATTGACGTGCACGGGTAAACCAGTCAACCGTTCACCTTCTCTAGGTAATGGCAGAAAACAAAATACGTGTCCTTCGAAATCTCCTGAACTGCCATTTACTGGGGCAGCAACTCCAACATAAGGACTGTAACCTAGGCTACTATTACTTATCAATTCCTTAAATTCTGGGGATGCGCTTTTTCTTACAAAGTAGTTGACAATCAACCATTCCTGCCGTTTTATGGTTTCATGTGATGAGATGAGAATGTTAACATGTACAGAAGAATATATATCGTCGTCATTTGAATCAGAATTTAAGGTGGTTATACTGTTCTTGAATTCATTACGTTGCCGCCGCAGAGTACCATCCGTGTCTTCGATTTCAACACTTATTACCTCTCTAGTTGCCACATCAATGTCACGCATATGCAGAGATATTTTTTCAATGTTCTTTAGAAATAACAATATATTTGAAGCTTCTGACTGAAATGAATCAAACAAGTCTTCTACCTTTGTTTTATTATACAGCGTTTCTGACAATTCAGACATTTTCTCACGTAACGGGAACCAAAATAAAGTTCCACGGAAACCGTCCTCATCCAATGTGTTTCTACTCAAAGTAAACGTGTTATCTAACGCTTTCCAAAATGTATCAGCGTCCATGCCTTCTTCGGTGTACTCTTCTAGTGTACATAGATCAAGGGTAGCATTTACTTTCTCGGTAGACTGTTGAGGATCGATTAGGAGTACTCTGTCACCGCTGATTACGCAAGGGAAGTCTGGAATAAATGCCAGTATGTTCTGACTTTATCCTATATTGAAAACAGCTTTTTCCCCACACAGATGTCTGAATATCTATATTAAGGGCAACCACAAACAAAACCCAGGGTGAACAATTTTAAATGATGATCAACATAAATGCAAAATTTCATGACTCTAGGTCAAGTATCCTTGGAGCTATGTAAAGTTTGAAAATACTAAATGTCACTAATTCAAGGGCCATAACTCCTTCCTTTCTGGACGTAGCAACAAAACCCAAGTGTACAACTTGTCATCGTGATTAAAATTGCTGTTAGGTTTATTCTAATCAAATAAGTGTTACTGTTCAAGGTCATTGTGAATCCGACAACTGATTTCTGACCTTAATATCAATGCCGCTCATCTACTAGTGCTGACGAACCTCCCTTCCAAATTTCAAGCTTACTCAAGCACATGTTTCCTCATTTGACCTTTAAATATATACTACGTGTGACTTAACCATAGCGCTACATAGGGATGTTGTGTGTGAGCTGCTGAGCCATGTTATCTTAAAACCCTCGAATCATGAAAAATTATCATTATAACTGAATACATTTGTATAATTAAAATAGTCCCACAAATGCGCCTTGTCACACGAAAAGACTTCTCCCATTACTTTTTCTTTCGGCTATGTCACTCGTACAACCTTCACCGTTCACGAAGCGAGGCCTTCACTGTTCAAGCCGCCCATCGAAGGCTGTAAAGAACTTTTGTATAAAGAGAGATAAGCTGTCTTATTTTCTGTATTTTATCTAAAGTAACAGAAAGTTGTTGAAATAAACTCGGATGGACACCAGGATTTGGAGAAAAAAGTTGTTCACCGAGAATGTTTGACCAAACAATATTTGGAACGAAAGCATCGAAGCGATTCTAGCCTTTCCAAGCTCGAGGAGCAACTTAATTTAATAAAATAAGCTCTGTTCTCAACAGGCTTGCGGTGAAGGTTGTGCGAGAGAGGAAAATGATGTGCAAGACATCTGAGGGGATGTGCAAGTCTCACCGAATGCTTTCGTCTTTGATTTAATGTCAAATAACACAAAATAAACCGGTAGACGGCAATGTGGAGTTGTGCACAGCGCAAAAACTTATCACTCTTGTACACTTAACAGCTGACTTATCTCCCTTTAGCCACTTCTTTAAAGGCATAATTTGTCCGGAGCAATTAAAACCATTCAAGGGATTTAGTTGAAAGTTGGAACATATATAATGGTAACGTGAAATTGTGCACTGTGTAAGAATCATCTCTTGAACCTATGGTAGCAAAGTTATATCTCCTTGAATTCTGATTTTCTTCAAATGAATTTTGTCCAAAGCTTTACTCGGAAACTACTTTAAAGAATTGAAAGAAACTTAAAACATTAATAGATCGCAATGTGACGTTGTGTACAGTACAAAAATAATAACACATGTTTATTTTTTCCAGTAACACGGTATCTTTTTGCAAACTTTCATTCAAGCCCTTCCAGTCGTTTTTGAGATCAGCTCCGGAAATGTTTTATTGCAGAATAATAAAAACTAGAACTATCACTGAAGGTGATGAATATCTCCCCGAACACCCCACTGACACAGTGTATAAAATTTATGTAATATTTGATGCTTTAATTATTGGACCTGCACAACTTACGCCTTCTGTGAAGTATCATTAATTTTGGAGATAAAAAGCGCACAAAACTTTACTATCTCAAGCCCCTGTGACCTAGAAAAACTTTTGTAAAGCTACATGCAAGAATCACTCCTGCAAAGTTTCACCGACATTGACTAGGCGGATTCAGAGAAAATGTCGTTTGAAGGAAATGATGACCGTACAATGTACGACGGACGGTTAGGGAACACAACAGCTCACCGTACCAGGTGAGCTAAACAATGAAAAGTACTTAGTAGTTCCCAAATGTGGGAAAGTAATATGTACGTCAGACTCCACTCAACTGATTTTCAAACATAGGATGGCTCTATAACAACCGGATAACGCTATTTAATTTATGAATATATATGGGCAACTTAATGGTGTCACGCACATCGCCTGCACTTGACGCATGCACGCTTCTGGAATGTCACGCACTCACACAATGTCTAACGGGAGCTTTTTACAATGTTTGATATGAGATTATCAATTGAATATCATTTGAGCTGTTACTTCAATTGACCAATACTGCCATATTAATGTACCCGGTATGTTGAAACTCTATAACTTATCAATAAAAAAATAAAGCCGTGACTCATCTTCTGTGTATGAAACGGGAAAAATGCGAGCTCTTACACAGCCCCCTTACTTGTCTCGCACATTATTCTCTTGTGTCGCATAGCATTCAACATTTAATGCACAGACAAGGGACCCGAAAGGCGTTGTCAACTTTGACAGCCATGGGTATGATGTGAATAATCTTGTAGAGGTCCACTGGAAAATGCTACATACTACATATCTTAGCTGTAGGCCTTGTGATTTCAGAGAAGAATTCAAATTCCTACAGAAACCTATGTAAAGCAAGTGATCCTCGGGCTGAGCCAATACTGACCCCAGGGGCAAAATTTAACAATTCTGGTAGTGGCCTACAAGACAGTGCTACAAATTAAATATCGAAGCTCTAGACCTTGTGGTTTTGCAGAATTTTTCAAACAAAAAAGGGGTTGGTAGAGGTCTTAACTCTATGTCTTGTGGTTTTGAATAAGATGAAAAAAACATATGACAATCCAATGACCCCAGGGCAGGGTCAGTTTTCACCCTGAGGTCATGATTTTAACAATCTTGTTAGAGGTCTACTAGAAAATGCTACATGTGAACCATAGCTCTGGGCTTTCCAGTTTTTGAAAAGAAGATTTTTGAAGTTTTTCATGTTTATTGCTATAGTTCTTATTGAAACTACTTCATTTAAACAAACTTTGATGACTGTCACCTAAGGAATATTCGCGTGAAATGTGGTTAAAATTTGTCCTGTAGTTTGTTACAAGAACATTTGAACGGACGAAGGACGATGTGTGGACACACTAGCTCACCATGATCACACGTGCTCACGTGAATTAACTAGAAATATCACTGAAAGTGATTAATATCCCCGTCGTGGCTTGGACACAGGAACGGATATATGAATACTTGGAGGACTGAACAAATTCCCCTTCCACCAAACAGTTGCTGAGAAATAGCCAGAAAAATATCTGCGTACACTAAACTTGTGTAAAAAATCAAAAAGCCACAATTCAATAAAACTTTTTCAGAGCGAAAGATGCTTGAGATAGCACAAATAGTCTTGATATCGATCACTTACAACTTTTGACAATAGGTTATTGAATGCTCAAATATATTACAAGACTTGGTCTAAAGCCCTACCTGTGATGTGGAAGACTGACTTGAATCCCAAACCAAATCTTCCAACCTTCATTGGATCCTCTTCTTTTACACTGCTGTATATCATCTGTATGCCTTCCCAATCATCATCAGTGAATACAGCATCATTATACACACACAGTGCTGGGCCCTGTATTAACAAACACAGTGACCTTAAATACAACAAGAATATCTAAATAATAAGTAAAGATAAACGGCGTTGAAATGAGTTACCACCAAAAACATTTGCCCGAGTCCTGCGCAAACGTATTCTTAAAACATGTAGTAGCGTATGAATTTACACATTCATTTATAAAGAGGTCTGTTGTGACGTTATTAACGTGGGAGTGTGAAATCGATGGAATTTGTTCAGCCAGAAAATCTGCCACTCCATACAATTTTTGTTTTGTTAACCGTAAATTTCATTCATTTCACAGGCGGACATTTTAAGTATATACACAAACATCGTTCCTAGGAAAATTGTCAATAGACGGAATTCCTAGGAAATTAAGTTATCAATGGAGGCGGTTGAGTATGTAATCTATGTTTAGACCGGCAGTTACAAAAGTTATCAATGAAGCGATCACGTGATAAATTTTGCTGTGCAACTGGCTATCATTCTCATAATCACGTTATATATCTACGGTACTGACAAATTACAAAATATTCCGATCCTATTCATAAGATGCTTGTAGTGTTAATGTATTTATTTGTAAAATTATTTCATAAGGACTGAATAACGAAACAGTTTAAAGAGTACAGCGTAATAAGGGTACAAACCAATCGAATACGCTCAATAAACACATGCAACATCATGTGTGATTTGAACTTTTGGAAGACTGCTTAGCAGAATACATTAATAGATCATACATTATTCACTATCCAAACGTACATTGAGTATACTTCTGCCGGCTCTTCCAAATATCAATTAGAGATGATAATTGCTCTTTCTAAATTGAAAGACGTACTATGAAACCGTTTTCAAAAAACCACCGTCAACTGTTCCCGAATATCTTCAGTAGACGATGTCTTCCAAATCGGATACTCACCGGAGGAGAAAAATTCCAATCAAACTAATGCATTTGATGAACGCGCTTTCAGTCGTAATATTTGATTGATCAAAACCAAGCTTATACAGCTGCGCCGAAAAATGACATTGATTTAAACTATTTTGACAATGTAATGATAGTAAAAGGACATCATTTCTTTATTTCGCAATATAAAGATTACAGTTGTTTACTTTTTTCTGCTAAAAACGCTAGCTTGGTTTGAAGGATCCATTCACCAGCATGTAATATCTCTACTTTTAAAAGATGTGATATTGACCTTATTTATACACATTGAATCAATGAACTAGATGTATCACGTTGTGGAATATTTTCACATTTAAACTTCAAGACTTATTTTGCTTAGATAAATATGTAATAGTATTCCAACTTTTTCAATTCAGATACTTCGTAGTTATTCTATACCATTGACCACTGATACTGCATGTATTTGACAATACACTTTAAGTAGATCAGAGCATCTATCCTAAATAAAGAATAAGTGATCAAAATCAAAGAAATATACCTTAAAGAATTTGGAATATAAAGGAGGAGCCTCGCTAGCATCATCTTGAGACGTGCTGTCGTTCATCCTTCTACTGTCAAACAAGATCTTGACTTCCCTTGCCCCTGCATCCTCAGCATTCTGGACAAGTTCCTAAAACGAAAGTTTTCAGATTGGATGTATCGGCTTAATTAATGTTGTTAATATAATCATTAAACTATAAGTATATATTTTAATGTTCAAAAATACTTACGTATGCTTTTGGACCATCTTTCAGTGGAGGAACAAAATTTTAGATGAGATAGTTTTTAAAAAGGACAACTAAAGCTATCACTAAATGAAATTAATACCCTCGAAAGATTGCTTGTGAACTGAAGATGTTAGTGACAGAATATCTTGTAATAAAACTAAAAAAGAATTTTGGTTCTAGGCAATAAATCTGTAATAAGTCAAGATAAAGTAATGCACTTCCTCTCATTGTGCTTGACCATTGCATGAAGTTGTATTTAATTCCAACCAGTAATTTTCAAGTTATGCTCCTGACATGGAAAGTAAAAAAAGATAATAACTCTGTAACTAGTCAAGATAGAGTTATTGAATGCTGCAATTGCTCTTATTGAGCCTGACCATTGTTTGAAGTTTGAATTCAGTAGTTTTCAATTTATGCATCGGACAAGACAAATGCAACGGACCGACTGACCGACTACAGGGTGACTGTTATATACCCCCTTTAACCTTCAAACTCCGTTTCGGGGTAATAAGACATTTTAACCAAATCTAAAACAAAGACAAGATAACCCTATATCACTGACATAGGGACATGAGTATTGCACAAGACACGTCGTCTTGATGTGCTGGCCCCGTGTTCACAA
Organism: Saxidomus purpurata; assembly: GCA_022818135.1. NCBI lineage: Eukaryota > Metazoa > Mollusca > Bivalvia > Venerida > Veneridae > Saxidomus > Saxidomus purpurata. Next base: position 1,612 of record JAFMSR010000177.1, on the reverse strand, counting down.
AACTATTTGTGCCAAGTTATTTTAAAATCCTCAAATGTATGACAACGTTACAGACCGGACACGAAAAAATGTAAGGTCGGACGCTCGGACAGACGGACGAACGGTGCGATTTTAATATGCCACCCCTTTTTTTCTGTTAACTACACAACAGGGATAAAAGCTATACTTTTTTCCTAGAAAACCGTTATCATGCTAAGATTTTATACCTTCAGTATCTGTCCACCATCAGGGTATTCAGATAAAATGCCCTTCAGCTGTTTAATCAATGGTGGCTGTTTCATCCGCGAATAGCGGATGTTTTTCTTCTTTTTGGTGCCATCGCTGGCCGACGCTGAAACATGTACACAATTATGAATTTTTCAACTGACAATAATTTTGACCCAAAGGATATTATCTCAACAAACTTGATAGAGGACCACTACGAAATGTTTCAAACCAAATATCTAAGCGCTATGACTTGTAATTTTTCACAAGAATTTTCAGTTTTTCTATCTTAAACAAATGTCCTTAAAGGTGGGACTGATTTTGACCCTAGGTTCATAATTTTATAAAACCTTTGTATGGCCTGCAAGTGCCATGATGACAAGGTAAGGGGGGAGGTCACGGCGCCCAAATTTCACCATACAGATATTGTTACAAGAGGGCTTAGATGGCCCTATATCGCTCACCTGACTACCATTGGCTATAATACAAAGGGTCATAATTTTAACCTAGAGTTCCACTACTCAATGCTAAGTAACATTTCAAATATCTAAGCTCTGCCTGCCGGCCTTGTGGTTTCTCTAAGTTTTCCCTATATAAGCCTATGTAAAATCAAGTGACTTTCCCCTCCCTCCTGGGAAGGGTTAATTTTGACCCGGGGGCCATAATTTGAACAATCTTGGTAGAACTCCACTAGGCATTTATACATGTCAAATACATGTCAAATATCTAATCTCTAGGCCTTGCGGTTTCAGAGAACAAGAATTGTAAAGATTTTCCTATATTAGCCTATGTAAAATCAAGTGACCCCCCAGGCAGGGTCAATTTTGAACCGGGGTCATAATTTGAACAATCTTGGTAGAGGTGCACTAGACAATGCTACATGCCAAATATCTAAGCTCTAGGCCTTGTGGTTTCGGAGAAGAATATTTTTTAAAGTTTTTCCTATATAAGCCTATGTAAAACTGAGTGACCACCAATCTTGGTAGATGTCCACTAGATAATGCTACATGCTAAATATCTAAGTTCAAGCCCTTGTGGTTTCAGAGAAGATTTTTAAAGTTTTTCCTTTTTGTTGTCATTGCAATCCTAGAGCGATCCTAAAACCAAGTTGTTCAAAACGCAGGCGCAGCTGCATTTTACCTCAGGGTTACGATCTGAACAAACTCGGTAGAGAACAACTTTACAATAGTGTGAAAAGGCAAGACCCAGACCACAGTTAGCTTTGACCATAAAGGCGTGATCCGAACCATTTTGGTCACGTACCACTATATAATATTATAATTATACCAAATATCTAAGATCTAGGCCTTTTAGATATTTACTGCACACAAACTACTTTTAATTCATTTATCAAATGGAATTTGTAATTTATGTAAAAATGAACAAGAAACGCCACTTCATCTTTTTT
>JAFMSR010000176.1:0-74963 GCA_022818135.1 Saxidomus purpurata | reverse complement strand
CTGGTAAGCTACAGTTCTCCTTGTTACTCACCATCAATCTCCTATTTTATTTATAAAACCCCTAAACATATTATTCACAGCCAACCATTTCTCCGTAACGTGACAAAAATAAGATGTTTGTTTGAGACTTAAAAGAAAAAAGACGTTTTTTTTATAGAAAAGGTTTTTTTCTCACGAAAATAGTTTTTTAAGTGGGCGTTCAAAACGAAATTATCTTGTAATAAAGTATGAATGATTGAACAAAGATTTCAGTTTATCTAAATGTGACTCCAAATATATAGCTTTGTGACCTTTTCCGTACTTTCAATCTATAACCAGTCTTTACGAGTGTAAAACATTCTTTAATGTGCTTTTGTTGCAGAAACAATTGCGCACAGACGCGGAAAACCGCATAAGTAAGAAGTTAAAACATATGGTTTTCATGAATGGCATGGTAACAGCTATCACCGCGTGCACAATATTTTAAAAGTAAATGAATATACTGTATTGAGGAACTTGTTTGGTGGAGATGGATCTTTCTGTTGGTGTAAAGATCATATTATTTCTAGCTATTGTAACGTTTAGAATAAACTCGCATCTTTAACAACTGGACCAGAACCCGTTTAAGTATGGAGCAAGTAATATCATCACTGTTAAAATTTGAGACTTATGAATGCAGGTTATTTAAAGCAATTTACATATATTAGAATGTCCAAATCTTTTTTCTATTAAAACAGAAGAAAGTATTTTAAATCTAACAGCTATTGAATTAAATGTATGCTGTGTCAAGTGATTATAGAATGACTTTAATATAGTTCCACTGTAAACACTTCTAGCTTTTTGTTTCTTTTTTCATTGTTTGTCTACAAAAATTTACAATTTAGATCTAAGAATTTTAACTTTATTATAATCACTTTTGCTACAAGTTGTTCAAGAAGTTTCAAATTTAAATACACTCACTTGACAATGTAGTCATTTTAATTTCCATTAATGATCAATTTTTAGCCATTATGTTACACCTAACAAATGTTCATGCCACTTTGGTAAAAAGAATTTGTAAATATTTAACTTAAGGGACGACCCATATCTAAGATGAGAGAACTTGTGGTTCAACCCCTATTTTGCTTAAAAGTTTTGTATTTGATGTATCGTAAAGTTTTAAATACTGGCAATAAATTATGTTTTAACTCTGGATAACTTCAGACTGATATACATGTAAATACCATGGACAATATAATGTTTCCGCCAACACCGTGTCCTACCTTTTATTTTGGTTGACTTTGTTTTTCCATGGTAAGCTACAAGACAAAAAAGAACATATACGTATTAGTTTCGAAACATGCTCAAAAGAAGTTTAACCAATAACAATTTTTTCATTTCAAAAGGAAATGTATGAAACGGTAAGCTATAAAAACCATGTCACGAGCTCATATTTCTTTCAATTCTGAATACCGTAAAAACAACTGTGTATTTCGTTATAAAATTCACAAACAAAAAAATTAAGACAACTGGTTTGTTTTCTTATTAAACATGTTAAACTTTCTAATTATATATGCCTGTTCACCTGGTCACCAACTTAAAAGAAAAAACAACGGATGATACCGTATAGGACCAATTGCCTCTGTGCATGTACATGTGTATATTACTGTAACAATTAATGTGTGAAATGTCGTTGTGATTATTGTACATGTGCCTGAGTCTTGTTAACTTATTTACATGCACTTATCCGCATTTAATCATGTTAGCATGTCATTGAAATAGAAGTAATAAAAGATAATTACATTTACATTTCTTTCTTGTCAGGATTATTAATATCAAGAATGTATAATTACGAGAAAAACTCATACTTGAGTCATCAAGAGCATGGCTATACTTGGTAAATTACCATTTAAAGCCGTTTTTCAGTGACCGTGTTTTAATTAATCATTCGGAAAGATCAGTTTTAAGGAGGCATCTATTATCAAAAACTATGTACAAAAAATGTTCATATCCTAAGTGTCTATAAGTATTTTCAAAGAGGCTACGTACAATTCGATGAATTAGAACATAAAGTGCATGTTTGTATAAAATATAATTATATATCATATATTTTGTCGTGTCCGTATTGGTACATGAGATGTTAATGAAAACGAAAACAAATTCCACCATTTTTTTACTTCGTTTCACAACATTCTGTACAACAATGTACTGTCAGGGCAATTATAGCCGCAATAGGTGCTAAAACAACTTGGAAACTTAATATGATTTTTTAAATTTAAAAATGAATACTGAAAAGAAACCAGAGGCCCCTGAAAAAAGACTGGCACTATAATAAATACTGAGTTTTTGTTTTGAATAGAAATCAAAGTCTTTGACTCGCACGTTCTCTTTACACCGTTCTAGGCCGAATAAAATAAAAGATCGCCTTGTTTTTTTTCTTTTAACCTTTCTCACAAGCAAGAGCAAAATGATAGATAAATCAAAGAAAACGAAATTAAAGCTGATCAACTATGTCTCCCATTTTCCTTTTGTCTGTAGAAAATACGATAACAGATTTGCATATCGACAATTCCTACTAGTAGAACCGCCGTTCCCAAGTGTATCCTTAGTAAAGACACAGCAGTTCCTAATTGCCCCGCTCTCTGAAATTATGTCATGGAATTAACATTTGTGACTTAATTAGGCTAAAGTGTATTGATTTTATCTAGATTGAGTCTCGAGAGCTATCAATAAACTAAGATCGTGTCTTGCAAATGAATAATTAAGTATACGAATAATGCCAAGTTAACCATTCTTTAATATTAGGTTTGATATGTTGATAATCAAGAACATGCTGGAACTCCAACTGACGGTTTACTAAAATAACTGAGATAACAAAATGCTTTATGAGTTGCGATATTGCGTAAGTGGATCTCTTCCCCATCCAAAATTCTATGTTTACAACGAGGTATTCCATTTTAGAAAACGTACATTTCTTTTACTGTGAAAAGCTGACATGTATAAGGAGAAATGTTTTATCTATAATATGTAGTTGTGCGCAATCATAACAAGTGGAAAGTCCAAAATATTTTCCTCGTCAAAAACCGCAGGAAACATTCTGTAGATTTTATCGTACAAGCAAATTCCGTCATATTCTAATAAATACAAATGTCTGCTCGAGATTAAGTATTGAACATAACTTTTTTGCGTTATCTATGATACGAATGGTTTTTAAGAAAACAGATACGTATTTTTCATATTACAGTAGAAACCATTACGATTTTATAACAAATACATAACACTGAAGTATCTGCGGAAAGTGATCGTCTGATAATGCGCTGAACTAGTTAACCAGGACATGTAAATACGATATCCCTAGCCCCACTTCTAACATAACTACATGTAATAGTATTTAGTGCGAGACCTTTAAACCTAGGACCCGGGTATCGGAACTATACACGACCAGGGACTCGAACTGGTATACTCTCTGTATCTTCCGCCATTGTGCTCCATTTCCGACCCCCTTCCCCAGTGTCATACAATGTTATCCATTCAGTTACAGGATAGCCAAATTAATTGTAGAAATTAGCATGTAGGGTTTATTCATAAGAAAATGATGATTAGACTTAAAATATGGACTGTATAGTGTTCACAAGGTAAGTGCGGACATACCGGTACAGACAGACGACAGACAAACGACGGATATCAGGCGATCACAATAGCCCACCTTTTGGGCAATTTGTGCTCAGATGAGCTAAAATACCTTAACATACTGACGAAAAACATTTCAGCTATTTAACCTGGTATTTTATCAGTTGAAAAAGAAATGAAAAACATTTCCGAGAATTCATAGGGAGATAAGGTATATGATGAACTTGTTATCTCCTTTTCTCCGAAACCTGCAATAAATCATGTCACTGAGATTAGCTTGAACAGAGATATTATATCATGGAATTAACATTTGTGACTGAATTAGGCTAAAGTGTATCTGTAAATCGTGACTCAAATGTATTTGCTTCTCAGGTCTTTGATACTGGAAAATAAATATAGATGAACTTAATATTTAATGTTATACTTTATGTTATAGCTAATGTTATATTCATTTTTTATTCGATGTTATTTTTAATGCTATATTTAATGTTATATTTACTTTTGAATTTAATGTTATATTTAGTGTAATATTGATTATAACTATTTTTTCTTGTTTGATTGTTTATTAAGTTACATGTGTGCTAAATAAATTTATTATTACTGTCGTATTATGATTTGTGCAAACATTTAAGATACATTATGCACGTTGACTGCTGTATTCGCTCTAAAATTGATCAAAGGGTCTGCTAGTCTCAATTATTTCTAATTAAAATTTGAAACTGGTTCACATGGGGTCAAAAACTAGGTCACCAGGTCAAATAATAGAAAATCTTGTGTAAATTCTAGATGTCACATTTTATTCCCAATTATGTTGAAAACTAGACAGAATGTATGTTTTCAAGAACTCTAGGTCCAATTTGAAACTAGTTCACGTTGTGTCACAAACTGAATCACCAGCACAATTGATAGAAAAACATTGTGAACACTCTTAAGGCCACCTTTTGTACCACAACAACAAGGAATTTGTCAGAATGTTTTTGTCTTGATAAACCTTAGATAAGGTATTTAGCTGGGTAACATGGAGTCAAAAGCTAGGTCACCAGGTCAAATAATAAGAAAACTTTGTGAACATTAAAAAAACACATTGTAATCAATTATCTTGAAAATTTGTCGGAAAGTTTGTTTTGATGAATTCTATTTCAAGTACAAAACTGTGCCAAACATGAGGCACTCTTGTCTATTTCAGAGTTCCATGAGTAACAACAAAGTGTAAAAGTTTTAATACATTTTTCCCAATTGCGAAAATTAAAAAGATGAATGGAGCCATTGTAACGGGGTAACGACATACCAATAGTTTCTGTTGGAACACAGGTATAATTAACACATGCGGCGCCATAGTGTCTGAGAGTGCACTTTACCACAATTTGCACAATGTTCGATAATATTCAATTGTCGGTCTTTGCGTATGTCATATTCTATTATGTTCTACAGTCGCAAATATAAAAACTACAAAACAGTTCACCCTATAATAATTATTATCTTTACTCAAACTGATCTGTATCTTTACTTAATTTCCATCTTTACTTACTCAAACTGATCCGTATCTTTACTTAATTTCCATCTTTACTCAAACTGATCCGTATCTTTACTTAATTTCCATCTTTACTCAAACTGATCCGTATCTTTACTTAATTTCCATCTTTACTCAAACTGATCCGTATCTTTAATTAATTTTCATCTTTACTCTAACTGACCTGTATCTTTACTTAATTTCCATCGAAACTGCCAACTAAGATAACTAATAATAAAAACTTTGACTTTTACCCTCAAAGGAATACTGATAATTGATGAGTCCATTGTATAACAAATGCTACTCTCATAATTCAAATTCATACGGCTACAATCTAAAATAAGATTTATAAAATATATATCAGTAACTTAATAACAATCCACGGTTTAATCACCAGTGTAACGCCCATCTTGTGCAGGTCGTTTTTCGAATTACGTACAGATAAGCAAATATTATCATACTTAACTGTTGTTCTCTGAAAAGTTAAACATCCGACAATTTGTTGTGTGACGTTGCGGCGACGTTAGACGAAATTTTGACAAAATTAAACAAAGGCAGGTAACTCACGCGAGATTGCGTCATATAAACGTATGGAAGTCAGGTCAGGTATAAAATTTTGCTTGGAATTAGGAAAACTAACTAAAACTAACAAAATGATTAGCCACATGGAAATATCCGTCACATCACGTAACTGTTTAGCGGGAACTCAACAGAGCCCACCCCCTCCCCCTCCCCCCCCCCGTGACTGAACCGGGTACTCATGACAAAAACTATTAATCTGAAAAAATCTAGTGGTGTTCGTTAACGACGTTCTAGGCTACAATGCTAATGTTTACTGCTAGTGTGGGGACTATGTATACTATGCTGACTGACCGATTGAAGATGACGAAGGTATATTTTTATATATATAATGATTTTTTAATATGTTTTTGTGATAACTAGACAAAACGACGGAAAAAAAAGAATTATGTGATGTAAAACTATGCGTAAACCTGTGACCGGAAAACAAACTTCGAGTGACAGGTCCTTAAAATTCCTGTTAAACTTCCAGATATTATACAGTCATGTAGTCAGAAAGTTTTCGTGCAATCTTATTGGACCGTACCAGTATATATTCACTGCTGCGTGCAGTATCAATCAGTGTGCAAGTATAACTCGAGAGCTAACAAGTACATATTAAATAAAAAGGACTTTTATATATTTATATTTCGTAGTAGACATCTGATAAAACACTTGAGAGTAGGACGGGATATAGAATGGATTTAGTACATATTTCAAGTATTTTCGTAGGAATAACTTTAATGTTTGGTGTAAGTCATGGAGGAGAACACGGCGGATTAACATTTTTGAAAATGAATCAAGGTAATAATAAAACGGCGGAACAAATCAGTAGCACAAGAATCAACTCTGATTACTGTCTCAACAAATATAAATGCGATGTCGTAAACCAAACCTTTCCTGTAAAGGGATGTCATTGTGATACACTGTGCGGTTTAATGGACGATTGTTGTAAAGGGTTTACAAGTGATACAACGCTTACTCAAAGTAATTCTTTGACGAAACAACAGTTTTCTTGTGTTGATATGCAAGAACTGACTAACAATACTTTCTTCGGAGCGCTTATGGTAACAAAATGTCCGTCCGAGTGGGAAGACGAGGAAAGTCGAAAACTATGTGAGAATAGACGAAAGAGGAATTCTCCATTTTCCAGTAACTATATAGCTATCGACGGCATTATGTTCAAAAATTTGTTTTGCGCTTTTTGTAGTGGTGTTATTCACAGGTCATATGATTTAAATACTGTCAAAATATGTTCAAACTATACACTTGATAAAAAGATCGATAACGCTGATAATTGCAAGAGTTTGTACTTCGAAATGGAGCACAAAGTAGTGTTTCGCTGGTGCTCGTTGAAGGCAGTTATTGAAAAGTGTTATGTTAAAGAAACCGGTGATTTATATGAAAACTGCACTGCTGGAGAACATGCCGTGGTTTACGACTCTTTAGGTAATGTGTTCAAGAACAAATACTGTAAGCTTTGTAATTCTGTGAAAGAAGAGAATCTCTTCTGTGATCCGTTAAGCGGGGACGTATCTGTAGGAGAACCATACGACTTTTCTAAACTTGTAAATTTGAAAATCGATACATTTTATGACAATGATCACACATATGTTGAAAGTCACTGTCCATCCGTTGACAATACCAAGACAAACAATAATCTTACTACGAGTCATTTTAAGTTCAACAAAAACGAGTCAGGAGAGTTCCTTTGTCTCACAGAGGAGGGAATTGAAATATCAAAACCAAGAACAAAAGAAAAGGGAAAAATGTATGTGACAGTGCTGTGTCTGATAATATCAATTGTTGCATTGACATTGACGCTGTTTGTTTATTTTCTGATTCCAAAGCTGCGGACTATCGGCGGGAAGATCACATGTTGTTTAGCATTATCGCTTCTGTTGGCACAGCTTTTGTTTTTAGTGTCCGCCGAAGCGGAAAAGATCAACTGGCTATGCATTTCAATGGCAGTGCTTGTGCATTATTTTTTCCTTACAGCGTTTTGCTGGATGAACGTTATAGCTTTTGACCTGATGAGGACTTTTTCGAATAGTATTTTCGACATTAGTGATAATAGGCTGCTTCGATACTATAGTCTGTATGCATGGTGCGTACCACTAATCTTCGTCGGTGGTGCAATAGTTTTGAATTTTTCTGATACACTTCCTTCTTTCAATCCTCACTATGGAAAGTTTGGTTGTTGGATTTCTTCTACAAATGCTTTGTTGCTGTTTTTTATTGCACCTTTGGCGTTATTTAAAGCGTTTGATATCATTGCCTTTGTCTGCACCACGGTTTATATTGCAAAATCTAAGAGAGAAGCAAGAATGGCAGCGGGAAACAGAAATGCATGTTCGTTGGTTCTAAATATAAAGTTGTCTCTGATAATGGGTCTTACTTGGGTCTTTGCATTTATCGCCACTGTTAGCGATGATGTTATCATGTGGTATTTGTTCATCGTTTTCAATACGCTCCAGGGTTTATTTATATTCATTTGTTTCATTTGTAAGAGAAGAGTGTTCAAAATGGTCTCCATGAAGTACAGAGAATCTCTGAAGAGAAGAAAAGGGCCGAAGAGTCAAAGCCGAGAGTCGAAAAGGCTTACTCAAGAGTCGAAAATTTCATGCTGAAATATGGCTTTTATAAAAGTTTGAAATATAACAACTGGTTAAATGACAAATGGAGAAAGGTTCTTGCTTTATGTTGTGCAATGAATATTTCAAACTAACATCAGGAGGACATCGAATTATTTAGACGTTCATTTTTGAAACATAATATAATACAGGAGACTGTACTTTTCTCGGTCAATCCTGTCGCTTGCCTTTTCCTTACCTAGAAATGCACTTATTTGTATACAGGTTGTTAAGATACAATCATCTTCATGTGGCGCTGTTTTCATTTCCGGTTTCATATAATATGATGGATTATATTTAAGTGTTGTTAATACGCGGCTGTTTTACCGTATGTGAAACTGCATGTCGCATAGAAACAGTCATATGTGCTCATATATTTAAAAAGTAATATGATTTGCTTCGAAGATGTGTTTGAATACAAACTTTGCTATTTGTTCCTTTTATTATCTTGAATATGTTGAAAAGTGTAAAAATGTATATACATATATTACATGCATTTGTTTTTTTTCTGTCTTGAAAATGTACAGAAGTGTAAATGTGTTTATAGATTTAAATAGAAACTGTGTGATTTGTTTTGACTGTCTTGAATGCTTGTATGTACAGAAGAACTGCGATTTGTGTTCACCACCTTGAATAAGTACAGGATCTAGTTGTTCGAAAATTTAACCGGCTGTTAAATTAACTGTCAGTTAAATTTTGACTCAAAATACTACTTTATGTGGGGAAAAACTCGTGTGCTATTGTAAGTTTACTTTGAATAGATTTCAGTTTCCAGTGACCTTAAAGAATTCAATATATTAGAAAGTCTTTCCCAGTGTTTAAATACAACATTTTTTTTTTTTGTTTTTTTTTTAAACGGGGGTGTGTTTTTAAAAAAACGTATAAAGATGTTTAAGGGGGGGGATTGTTTGTTTATTTTTTTTTATTTTGAATATGTACTGTGATGTAAAGGTTTCGGAATGATCAATTACTCTTGAATATAGACACATTGTACTTGTAATATATAAAAGTATAAGATCCAGGTTTAACTCACCACTGAGGACTATAAATTACAAGACTTTGTATGTACATATACTACATAAATAGTTGGACGATGATAATATTCTTCACTACAGTTTTTTTTATTTTGCACTTACGAGTCTGTGTAATGTCATTCAAAACTACTTGTTAGTTTGTATGATACGCATGCTTATATTTGTGCACATATTATACGATTGCTATCTCTACATCTTGTCATACATTAGTAGGCATACTCATTTATATTGCCTACAGGCACACTTTTCTTATAACTCTTAACCTACATTAGGTTTAAATTGTAAAACAAAACAGAATTATTTTTTTTACTGTAATAGCGATATCATATCGTATCATATATATGAAACAGCTGTCTGATATTTTGCACAGTTGATCGGGAGTCTGCTCTGTACGACAGCTAAAACTAACATATATCTTATCTAAATGACCACAATACATAAACATTATACAATAAAAGAGGGGCTTTAATAGGTTAAGTATTTAGACTGGAAATGCTCCAGTAACACACCAGAGGAACAATATTGATCGCATTTTTTCTCGTTATATGGAAGCCTTCCATTGCTTATTTATAAATGACACTTAGCACATTGTATATTAAAGTGTTTTGTATTTAAATATACACAAGTGTAAACGTATTGTACGAATTTTTATATTGTATGTTCAAAATAGTTTCATTTTATTATAGGTGATGTAAAAGTATAAAGTTGTAAATAGCATAAATGTTTTGTTATTTATGTCTTTCCTGAACCCAATAGATGTACATGTACTAAGTTTAGTAAGTAGGGTAAACAACTTTTGATTTTTTAATTTGTCACGCTAAAAATTGCGTTTTTCAAGTACTGCAGGTTGTCTGGGATTATGGATATAAATATCTTTAAATTTTCTTTGTCTGTACGTTTCACCACCAGTGCAAGAAAAATACTTTTTATAAAATGCAGGATGCAAAACACGCATCTCCAGAACCTTGGCAGAACAGAAGTTTTCAACTAGATCTACATGAAATTCTGCTGAAATATGCTAAAAATATTAGTCACCTATTGAGCGATGAAAATAAGTTTCTATGTCATCTAAAAATAGCATAAGAAAGTTATCAATTTATACGCAACTAGATCATTAAAATAATAAGTTTCCTGTCTGCATGTTGTAAGAAGTTGGCATTTGCTTATCAGGCACTCCAGAGGTGATATACAAAGTATGTTCTCTAATGTTACTTTAGATAAAACGTTTCGAATATTTCTGTGTTTTTATTATTGTTTAATGGCCTTAATTATCAAGATCACGTAAAATAACATATTTTAGCGTATGCAGGTTGTATGTTTCTGCCGTTATAACAAATATAAGATCATAACAATAGAGTGAGTATATTTCTTGATGTTTTACATTATAGCCAATGCATTGGTATTTCTATCTGTTAAATCGGATATAAAATCTATCCGAATCAAGCGACAGATGTTTTTCAACAAGTCTTTTCATACTTTCAGGAAAAGCGGCAGTTATTTTGCCTGCGTTGGAATTCCCTAAATACTCGTGGTTGTCAGTTGTTTGCTCACGTAAGAACACCTCTGTTATAGCACTTATTATGGCTGTGAATAGCACCATGCTTTCTATGTTGTCCGTAATCTAGGCTACGATACAAACGTACCTTTCAAACATTTTAAAATTATATTATTCAGCAGTTCAATCAGTTTTGCAAAGTAATTTAGCTTTATGCTTCAACCTAACATTACCACGTCTTGTTTACACAGCTTGTTTACAATTAACTGTTTTAAACTACAACTGAATCTGATTATTATTCCCTTCTCCAGCTTTAGTATCTTTGAGAAAAATATTTCTAAAACGACATATTATAACATAATGGGAGGTAATTTAAGTTGATTGGGCGAGCTTACAATCACAAAACTACTGTTTTAATTTGCAAAATACGGTGAACTCCGTACATTACGAACGTCTTGGGACCATTTAAATGTGTTCGTATTATCCGAAGTAGGTTATATCCATATAACATGTTCATATCAAATACAGAAGGAGCAAACTCGGGCCAAGAAAATGTGTTCCTTATATCCGGAAATTTGCTATATCCGGAGCAAGTATATACGGAGTTTACTGTACACTAAATTATGTACGTACGGCCGTCCATGTCAGCATTTTACTTGAATATGAACAGGGAACAGTTCATTTTTAAATCATCAAATATCACCAATTTTGGTGACAAGTTGATTTCGCTCAGTTAAGTTTTATATATGTACCTTGAAGTGCTCTGATGAGACTTGGAACTGGAATGTACTATAGTTTATATGTTAGATACAATCCATTTTGTCAATAAAGCCAAGAGTACACTATTTAGATGTGAGTTTGTGTTTAGTTTTCTGACTTTCTAAGTAAAACAAGTGCTTTGCAATATATCACAATATAATTGCAATATCCAGTAAAATGTTGCACTATAATGCAATATCATTTTTGCTGGCACTATAATGTACCTAGCCTTATAAACAACCTATAATCCTTATGCAGGATGGGGGCATCTTTCTGGCAGTACGCCAATCTACCGCGACGGGTTTGGCGTGAAAACTTCAGTAATATATCACGCTGCACTACATATGACAATCAAACAGTCCGCATGATGGAGGCATTTTCTTGGCAGTACGCCAATATACCGCGACGGGTTTGGCGAGAAATACTTCAGCAATTTATCACGTTGCAATACATATGACATTCCAAACGTAAGGTGTTGCCAATCAATTTCGGCTCAAAAAGTGCAAAACATCAGATATGTTTGTTGAACGTTATTCATGCTCTATACATATAGTTCCTTCTCGTTTTTGCATGATCTGAAAGTATTTAGAGGAAAGTTCAATGTCATTGGTTTTGATCAACCTAATGTCTACGACATATAACTGCATCCTGTCTTGTTACAATGTTGCGTTTTACAAATTTAAAAAGGTGAAATGTATGTTTTTTTTAAATGCAATATTGTAAATTCGATTCAATTTAATCATTTTATTCCTTTATGGAATATAAACAAACTATTTGAAACAGTTCACGCGCATAACTAAAATACAGGAAACATTTTGCAGTGTTCCCCATCCTCCGCAAAATAACAAAGCGTAAGTTAATTTGTAGTCTAAGAGTCTATAGTTTTCTACAATAAAATACAAACCTCGAATTCACAAATACATAATAATCACATTAAAGGCCTATATGCGATTGCAGCCAACAAAAACAAATGCAAAGACAAAGGCATTATCTAGATTATATTTAAAACTTGAATTTTATGACATCTTAACAGAGCTATTATAAATGAAGGTTTTATTTCAGGTAGGTCAGTAGCTTTCGCCAGTAAAATTAAAAGTTGTCACATTTGTTTGAAATTTGGTACATGCGTATATCGTGCCAATCTGCGTTGCAGAGTAAGGCTTTTATTCACTTAACGTTACGTGACGTCATTTAACCATGCCACCTGGCAAAAGCGTACCGGAAGCATACCGTCATGTCGTTATTGTGATGTCATTTTGTCATTTGTAGACCTACTCTTATTTTTCAGGTTTGCTATAAAAACAAAAATAATATCAAACAGGGAATGCCACGTACCAAAAACGCAGCCTCCCCAAAACGAGCCCCACAGCACACAGAAGTGCACACCACCAACACACACACACGCACGCACGCACGCACGCACGCACGCACGCACGCACGCACGCACAACACACACACACATACACACAAGCATGTACACACACAAACATACACTACCAACACACACAAGCATACAAAGCAAACACACGAGGACAAAACGAACAATTAAAGGAACACAAATACTTGAAAAATATTTCATCAATCGGTGTGTAATCTATTACACTTTTTCAAAAAATATATCATATTTCCGTCGAAAATGAATTGATAAACGTCAGGAACGTCAATTTTCTGCTCCATGTATTTCGGCATTTCAGAGAATACCAAAAAAAGTAGACGGTGAAAGTTTTTAAAATCTTGACAATTTACTTTTTTGATATTTTAAACTGAATAATTGAATAAAAATGGGATGAATTCGGCTTAGATTTTCAGTAACCGTTCTTTAAAGATGTCACTGTAACTGGAAGAAGTGACGACGCTTCTAGGAATAGGTAAATAAAGTGATCGTTTACGTACACGGAGTGGAAATGTCAAACAGTATCTGGACTCATTTGCTCATACGTAACTCCCGAAAACTCCAATATTTTAAAGGACGGAACAAGCAATTTCTCAATATTTCATTGATAACCTTACATGCAATCACTCTATTTCATACAAATATGTATCTCCTCGTCAACCCGCTCATCCCAAAATTTCTCATTATAAAATAAATTTGGTTCAAAATCCTTGAAAGTTGTTTAAGTCTCGTCTGCTATATTGTTTTCACGAATAAAGTTGTTTTGATCATGAGTTGACGCCAGGAGGCGTGTCTACTGGCAAGTAAGGAAAAGCCGCTGGAAATGGAATTGTCGGTGGTGTTTTAGTTTTCCCGTTACATGCCTCTATAACTAGTCTGTATGAAAGAAAAATCTATCGGAAGTTTTGTTTTGAAGCTGACTGACAGAAATCGTGAGTCAAATTGTTAAATATTTACAAAAATATCGAGTTTTCATTTCATCTTACTCGCAACCTTGACATATGTTAACAAACTCATTTTGGCTAATATGACGGCTGTCAACTTCTGATTTTCGCGCGAAAATATTTATTCAATTTTAGTTCAAGCTGCACGCTCTCAGATTTTGGTAAAAAAATAAAGTTCTTCTAACTGTATGGAAAGAACGTATTTTAGAACATAAAGCCATGTGAAAAGGTTCCAGTATAAATTTCTGTAAAGTTTATCTGTAAATTTAAGTTATACGCTACCAAATTATAAAGCGTTGCAAACGCTTTTGAAATTTTAGTATAAACATATAATGTAGCGGTGCCGTAAAACCAGCATTTTCAATCGCTTTTTGCCAATTCCTACCTAGAATTTTACTTATATGTTGATTCAAGCCTTTAGTTTTTATAATTATGTCATTTAAAAACAAACATTTATCAACGGTAACTGAGAGGGAGCAGCTTTAAAACATTAAAAATTCATGTTAAAATACATTTCAACACACAATAGAAAGGTATTGAGAACAAAGTGAAACCGTACACCAGTATATCGGGATGATTTGATTCTTCAATTTAAGGGAAGGTATGTTTACTGATTGTATAGTATTTCCACTTAATTAGAGGGAGGCTCAGTGCAGGGAAATCATAGGCTATATTGCTAAACAAACTTACAGAAAAATGTCGGGAGTTTTAATCTTATGTTAACTCCGGTTGGAGAACTATGCAGGGTATTTAGCAAAAGAAGTTGCATCTATTTGACTAAGTAGAAAACGGTAACTTCCGGTAACAATGACACATATAGGTATATAGACCTACTTACCAAGCTGCAAATTAATATCATTTCTTAAAGACAATTTATTGTTAAAACAATTAGAAATACTTACTTTTGATTCTTTTCGAATAATATTGGGTTATACATGACATGAGCTGAATAGCCGCCGACATTTCATGCTGTAATGCCCCTTTTTCGTGTGCTTTAAGTACCTCTTTTAGGCCCCATATTTACGAGCATGCGCGACCAAAATAAACAAAAAATATCTCCATCGACGGAGGTCAAGGCCAAGATCTGCAAAACAGTCAACGCTTTTATTCTGTCTCATTTATTTCTAAAATAAACGAAAATCAAACATGCAAAATCCACCAGCTTTTCCTTACTTGCCAGTAGGGGGCGTCAGTTTGTACACAAAACAGACACTAACACGTGCTCCCGGAAATTAAAATGACTTGTGCGGTATCAAATTGTGGTCGGCAATAAGAGAAATTATTCGAGAGAGAATAGGTTACCTTATTGAATATGACAATATGACTTTTGTCAAGCTAAAAGTACTGTAGGATTCTTGTTTTGTTGTTGTTGAAAAGATGCGATGAGTTTAGATGCGCCCTCTGTCCACGACAAGAAGAGTAATAGTAGAATGGTTGGAGGGAAAGGTCAAACAGAATTATATAAATTGGGGAGAAATACTTTTCTTCTTTTTTACTTCCGTTGGAATCTTCCAAATTCATTTGGCTCATCGATTTGTCACGTTTTTTTTATCTGATATTTTATAGTTGTCAAACCTCAGTGCCGATTCGCTTGCTTCAATGTCAAATTAATAAAACTAGCAATAGACCTACCAAGGAACTGATAGTTACATAGTTTAGAAACTGCTTGACCGTAAATAGCTAACATCACTACAAGCTGACTGTTTAAATAAGTGGTAACAAATAAAAAATTTGAATAATTGCAACATAGACAGGATATAAATAAATTCCTACCGGGATAAAAGCAGTCATCGGACAGCAATAATAGCTGAACATGCTCAATGAAGTTAAAAAAATTTCAGTTACAAGTCTGAAATGGGATAATTTTACACATTTGTGTTTAATGAAACTTGCCTTCCAAATTATTTTTCTCTTTATCATACCAAATGCATGTATTTAATATCACTATACGGACGACCTACTAGATTGTTAGTTCCTTTTTTCCTTGGCTTGGTGGTTCTTCTGCATCTAATGAGCTTGTCAGTCTAAACTTAATAGTTCCACTTCGAATGCAAACTGAGCAAGATTGTAGATTATATATGTTATACGCCAATGCGCCAGCTTCACCCATAGATGCAAAAGCATTCCTGCTACTGCTGTTATTTATAATTTAGGTCGATAAGCGTTAAGACATTATTATGCTTCTGGTTTCTGATGGCCTGATTTACTGTACATTTAATTTTGTTTCCATGAAAAAATACGAAAAATGCCGAAATATTAATTCACTATGAAACAAACTCATCGGTAATAGTTGTCATTAGCGCTCATGTTTTTCTCACAATTTAAAGGCTAGCTTGGTCTTGAACTAATGAAAGAAAGATTTTTAGTATGTCTGCAGATGATTCATCGTCGGACACCCTCGATCGTTGACTCCCCTACGTTCCATAGTGATGTATGCAGCATAGCGGAGTCGCCAGCCTTCAGTGTCCTATGATATTATTGATCATTTTCTGGTGAAACTATTTCTAAATACTCTCAAAGTCAGTTGAAAACAATTTTAAACAAATGACCGCGAAGCGTAAAACTTAGAATCAGATCTGTACCAAAGTCACGCTTAACATGCTTTCACATATACAAAATATTTATGTTCTCTGCATTTTTGGAAACATGCGACTAGAATAGAACTGAAATAGTCGCTTGCAATTGGAATATTTATGTTTTATGTGAATAACATAATGCCAAAGATAATAATGCAAACATTATAAATTCAACAACAACGATTTTCACAATAGTAATAACTGAGAACACAGAACACATTTACATACAAGGTTTTGTTTTTTAATATTCTAACGGACAGTTTGACATCTGTCGTTATCACATTTTACTGTTCATTTGATCAAAACATGGCTTTGTTGGCATTTGAGATGTGATTTTAAAGTGGCTCACTCTTTTGATGCAAGATTGATTTTTTACAACGGTCATTCTACGTTACACGTGGTTCATGATGTAATGTCATTAAAGAAAATGAAAATATTAATTGATAAAATTATATTTCAAATTGTTTACAAATGTAATGAAATGTTAATTAAGTTTCTGTACACCAAACATGAAACTCTCAGACTGAGTTTATCTTTATTTTTGTTTCATTGAATCAAATAATAAGTTAGTTTACATGGAGACAGTTAAATATGAATATTTTATACAGTTGAGCCACTAACTAATTGATCGGCATTAAACAAACTCAACAATGACAATGAAAAATAGAAGTTATTCTCGCGACATGTAAACAATGTAGATGCGCCGGCAAAGGTGTGACCCGACCAACGAGAGATCTCGAGTTACCTTGTGCAGTCGAGTTATTGATTCTCGAGTTCAAGAAGTTTTACTGTACCTGAAAATATTTACAGAGATGAAATGCATGAAAAACGCATGACTTTGGTTAAGATATGTTTCTATTTCTTTTTACGGATGTTTATTAAGTTTTAGTGATCAACCATGACAACTACAACTATGGCAGCTACAACCATGATAATCAAATAGTGTTTCAAATTTTACAATATTGATGAGAATGTTGATGATGCATTTAAAAAAAGAAAACAAAATTCCGACCCTACTTGGCCCAAGACAGGAACGTGCCCAGATGTAGTAAATTCACTTTCTATCAGGGAGCCTTAGTTGCATGTCGTAGTAGCGACTGATTATAAAACTCAGTATTTTCAGTTAGTTTTTACATAGAATCTTTTTTACATCTTGAGACACAGTCAAAATTCTTTCACCCAGTGGCGGGTGGCCTTGATGTTTACAGCAAAATTATGTTTTGTCTGCATTTTTCAATGATGTCGCAGTCAAAAATACCGTTAAGAGCATCAATGTGAAAATGGTACTATGCACACATTAATTGAAACCAAAATCAAAACCTCTTATTTCGGAATGTCCCAAGCGTTTAAAATGCCCCAAAACATTTATAGTCCCAGCAGAAGCAATTTGGATTTAAAATTGCTTGTAGCAAGAACAATAACTCTACCTTGCCTACTTTTAGTCAAATACAGTCAAGTCTCGATTATTCGGATGCCGGGGACCAAGTTTTCTTGAAAATCCATGGGTTCGAATAATCCAATGCCGAAGATGGCCAGTGTGTTTGTAGATCGTCAATATATACATGAAAGCTGTCACGGACGCTTAACGATATACTTGCGTATATCATTTTGTTAAAAGGATAAAGGAAAACAGAAATAAATCATATCAAACTTTTAATTTTTTTTTTCCTTTTAAAACCCACCATTGCTTTTGGTTTTCCCCCGGGGCCGGTCCTTTGCCAGATGCTGTACGAATGGAAAGGAAGATAACAGCTGATCTACCTTCCGCCGGGTCCTTCGCCAGATTGGTCAACCCAAATTATTTACAAGTGGAAGCATTTTTCTTCTGACAGTTAAATTAAAAGTCAGCTTTAAAAAGGCATGGTAGTTGGTATGAAGAAGTGTTATTGAAATTAAAGGTGAACATCTTTAACCGCCCTTAAACAAAAAAAAAGTGTTCCTTACGTATTAAACAAACAAGGTTAGTTGGGTTGGGGAGAGGGAGTGTGTAATTATTACACCTAAGCACATATAACGCGTGTCAGCATTATTGGTTTGTTTTACATTTCGATATGGGTGTGAAATTCAAAAAAGGAAAGGAAAAAAAAACTTTAAAAAAGTTAAAAGGAAATAAAAAAACTTCGATACACCAGGTCGAAAATCATTGAAAACCCGTTTTCATCATTTAAAAAACATTGGGACCGAATATTGTCTTCGGATTACACCAGGTATACGAATAATAGGTTGTTGAATAATCGGGGTCGAACTGTAGAAAAATATCATACCTATACTGATAATGAACATTAATATAATTTTGCAAACCTTCTCTTCATTGCCTTATTCTTTTTCCACTTACTTGAAAACTGTACTCAGCATGACCATAACTATACGGCTTTTTAAGGATTTCCTCTCACCAAGTAAAATGTACGAAAGTACAACCTTCAGGTAACTTCTTCCCGGCGGGGGGATTAACCATGTGTAACATGGCTCTTGTTTGTATGAAAAACATTCCTTACATTGCTTTTTATTTGTAAATCAAAAGTACTACAATACATATTATACTCATATAGCGCATTATTTTTAACAATGATATTGCAAAAAATAGGGAACGTGTTCTGAGAACGCGTTTAGTGAGGTAGCGGCAAAGGTATGAAAGGAAAGTATACATTGATGTTGTTTTAGAAAAGCTACAGAACACTGTTCTATCATTACTCTACCTGTAAATTCATTTTTCTTTCATGAAGAGTATTCAAAGTGCTCCTGGGCCTTAAAACATTTCTCATGGATAAGAAAATTCATTGTTACCGTGGTAAGTGATGTTGTAGAAAATCCAATAGGTTAATATATTATCAAATCTGTTTATTATACCCCCGAAACAAAGTTGTGGGGCGGGTTATAGGAGTCACCCTGTGGTCGGTTGGTCGGTCAGTCTGTTGCATTTGTCTGTTGCATTTTTCTTGTGTCAAGCATACCCAATAACTTGAAAACTATTGCTTGGAATTCAAAAAAATATTATACAATGATCAAGCACAATAAGAGGAAGTGCAGTGTATAAAAACCATAACTCTATCTTGACTCAGACGCTGCAAAAGATCATCACCAGACCGAAATTACAAATGCCCTTGTTCATTTCATCGCTGGAAATCTAATACCGCTCTCCACCATAGAAAGTAGTGAGTTTAAAACGCTGCTCAAATTGCCTGGACCTAGGTACCAAGTTCCCTCTGGAAGGCATCTTCCTACAACACTTTTACGTGAGAAATCAGCTGCAATTCAGGCTAACCTGAAGTAAAAACTACAAAGTGCTCAAATCGTGTGCGTGTCTATTGATCTATGGTCAAATCGCCAAATTAAAGGCTATTTAGGAAATTGCGGGACATTTCGTTTTGCACTGGACAATAGAGTCAGTTATAATTGCTTGCAAACGGTTCAAGGGAGGTCATAAAGCTGAAAATCCCAGACAAGATCGTGAAGAAGCTCTGGCATACTACGAAATTGGTGAAAAGATATGTACCATCATCAGTGACAATGCATCAAACCTGACAAAAGCATTTGACTACAGTTTGCCTGGTTATGAAGGTGAACCTGAAACTGTTGATGTCAATAGTGACAGTGAAGATGATTCGAGCGTTGAATCAGAGTATGAATCCAACAAGATTCCCATTCCAGAGGAAGATTTTCCAAAACATGGTAGATGCTTCGCATATACTATACAATTGGTAGTACGAGATGGCTTGAAGGAAAAGCAATTAAAAAAGTACTATGTATCTGTGTAATTTGCTCAATAATGGATTTAAGTCAGTTGCAAAAAGGATTTCTTCTACTTTATACCTGATGATTTGGGTTTATCTTAGATCTGACTTTTTATATATTTGGCATATGAAATAGTCCTTTTAAAGAAAAGTATATACTAGTTCTTGAGCCTACACTAATTTTATCATGAAACATGATTACAATTCATTTTGTATTTTGTTCCTTTGTTTTTATAAAGGTCTTCTTGTTGAAATATGAGACCTCTAAATTTTGATTGTTGCACTTTAGAAAATATTGATTGCCCTAGGCAGTATTGAAATCCTTCTTATCAGTATGTTTTGTAAGATTGCATAACCTAATAAACCACAAGATCACAAAGCAGGGTAGTGTAGGCCCAGATGCTTCTGTCATATAGCACTGACCAACAGCAGAGTTGAACAATGTTAGTATAAAATTAAATAAAAGAAGAGATAGTCACTGATTTTTTTTGCTGAATCTATCATAAATATGAGAAAAGAGTGGAAATTGTTCTTAGTAGCTTATACTTGGCTTTGTTACCCTCGACACTGTGTCTTTGGGATACACATTTTTATCCTGATTAATGTTATCATAGTTTTGAATCTTTAATTACTCTGCTGGTATTAAATTATTTTGCTTTTGTGATTAGTGAAGTTCAAGATCAGTCGTCACATTCATCCAGTCTGATCGTAATATGCACTGTTCACTATTCAGTCAACACATTTTCAGTGAAACTTAATTGAACCGTAATTCCCTGTTTGATATTATTTTTGTTTCTATGCAAATTGAATGATTCTTAAAATATAGACATACTGATTACCTATTGTTATATTTTTGGTAGAAATCATGCCTATGAGTATGATAAGAATAAGTGTCACATGCAGTGATGAGGGAAATTAAAAACACCAACATATGAAAACTTCAGAAAAACAGTCAATCTTGCAGTGTGAAAAATGATGTATTTTATGAAGATCCCTCAACCTGTAAAGAGTCAAGAAGATGGATGCTCTGAATTGAAGATTTTGTTTGCCTATAGTCTTAAGGAAGAATTTTGTTATTTCAGAAGCAATTATTTGTTAAAATAGAGAGAGTTAGGAAGACATAAATAACACAAAACACCCAAGAAAAAACAAAAAAGCGTAGACATGAATGATGACGGTAATAATGTGGAAACGTAACGGACCTACAAAGAGCGACTTATTGATTCGGTGATTCAATTGCGGATAAATACTGGAATTATTAACTTCGAGTAATGGACTTAATAACTTTGGGTAACCCGATCAGTTTGGCACATATTGTTGAATTAGAATATTGATTTGATACTGATTTTTAATGAAGACAAATTTAAAGAAAAAATGTAAAATTTAAGGAAGTTGTACATAAAGATTTCAATTTATTAAGTAGTTCACTAAAAACACTTGGCGGACAATGATGCCGGTTAGATGATATAAATTTCCGAGTATTTGCAACGAAAATGGTGTCGATGAAATGCTAGCTGTGAATTTGATATCAAATGGTCAGATTATTCTTTGAAAATTTAAAAGAGGCATATGAAAGATTAATATCAGAAGATTCTCTCGGAGGAGTTCTACAATAACTGTACATACTATACAAAACTTAGCTAGTAATATTAATCTCATTGTTAACTACACGAAATGCAGCTTAATATGACAGGTACGACCAGTGCCATCAATCGTAATATCTTTGGGTGATAATAATCATGAAAAGAGAAAAAAAAAAGAAAGAGGTTTTGTATTTTTGCCACTTTTTATAAAGACCTTCAAATGTTCATCAAAATGCATCAAAAATTAGGAAAAAAGAATTATGTTATGTTTTACTACGTGTAAACATGTGACCGGAAAACAAACTTCAAGTGACATGTCCTCACAATTTCTGTTAAACTTCGAGATAACATACAGGATGTAGTTAGAGAGTTTTCGCTCAATCTGATTTGACCGTACCAAAATATATATTCACTGCTTCGCGCAGTATCAAGCAGTTTACCTGCTCTCAACCCGTCGTGATGTGCAGGCGTGGGGTCTCGACGGACACTGGATCAAAACATCAAACTGGACTTCGGTCCAAAATTGGATTTCTGGTCCAACAATAATCAAGTGGTTGTCGGGGCCTCAGCTAACGACGAGGGGAGTGACCCTGACGAGGGTCGTTTGTTCATCGCAGCAACGAAGACTCACGGTGAGTGATGGCCACCAACCTACCAGAAGCCCTGCGTGCCGGTGACGTGTGCTGGGTGGCAGGGGAACAACAACACAAGACATCACAATGGCGGTAGACGGCTACAAGACAGGACACCTGGGGGAGGCATCCTTACTTGTTTCGGACAGGTCACTTACATATAGATCGTATTGACCGCGTGTGTGACCTACTTTGGGACTAAATTTCCTTTTGCCAGTAGAACTGGGGAGAAGGAAGATGAGTGTTTTGGCAGCATGTGCTTTGGGAAGCTTTTGGGCATGGGCTGGTACCCCTCACTCTTGATAAAGCTACATGGTCGCATCATATGTTGGGCTGCCCTGATATTGGTGGATGCATACGGTCGACTAGTTTTGACTGTAATGTGTCTACATAGGCTAGGGTACTGGGCTGGGCTGGTGTTCACGGACGACTATTTTTGACTGTGAATATTGGTTCAGGCTGGGTTTCTAGTATAGGCGGACGCACAGCAGAACAACACTGGCTGTGTGTCTAGCGTGTCTCTCAAGCAGTGCCGGATTAGGGTTCTCCGTAGAAGAGAGGTTGTTTAAAAATTTCTAGCCTCTTGAGAACCCGCTTCCAGCACTATCAAGGATGAGTGAATAGGCACCCGGTGCCTAAGCACCCGTAGTTGGGCGATTGCACATGCCGGCTGGGAGACGCTAGTTTTGCCTTGCGTGTGTTGCGGCCGTGGTCGAGGCCTGCGTAAACCACTACCTCTGGATTGCAGGCTGCTGAATGCTCATTGGATATCTCACTCGGAAAACTGGCCGATACTGACTGGAAATTTCAGTCAGGTAAATTTCTCCTTTTTTGGCTTCAAAATTCTACTTTTATAGGCATACCGGGAGACATGCCGGTGTTTCATCCAAAACAAAAGCAGTTTGATAGTACAACTCGAGACATAACAAGTACACATTAAATCCAAAGGACTTTCAATATTTATATTAGGTAGTACACATCTGATAAAACGTTTAAAAGTAGGGCTGAATATAGAGTGTAACGCATAAAATGGATTTAGTACATATTTCTAGTATTTTCGAAGGAATAACTTTAAAGTTTGGTGTAAGTCATGGAGGAGAACACGGCGGATTAACATCTTTGAAAATGAATCAAGGTAATATTAAAACGGCGGAACAAACCAGTACCACTAAAATCAACTCCGATTACTGTCACAACAAATATAAATGCGATGTTGGAAACCAAACCTTTCCTCAAAAGGGATGCCATTGTGATACACTGTGCGGTTTAATGGACGATTGTTGTAAAGGGTTTACAAGTGATACAACGCTTACTCAAAGTAATTCTCTGACGAAACAACAGTTTTCATGTGTTGATATGCATGAACTGACTAACAATACTTTGTTCGGAGCGCTAATAGTAACAAAATGTCCGTCCGAGTGGGAAGAAGAGGAAAGTCGAAAACACTGTGAAAATAAACGAAAGAGGAATTCTCCATTTTCTAGTAACTACATAGTTATTGACGGTATTATGTTCAAAAATTTGTTTTGCGCTTTTTGTAGTGGTGTTACATTGTATTCACAGGTCATATGATTTAAATACTGTAAAAATGTGTTCAAATTATACACTTGATAAAACGATCAATAAAGTTGAGTATTGCAAGAGTTTGTACTTCGAAATGGAACATAAAGTTGCGTTTCGCTGGTGCTCATTGAGGGCAGTTATTAAAAAGTGTTATGTTAAAGGAACCGGTGATTTATATGAGAACTGCACTGCTGGAGAACATGCCGTGGTTTACGACTCTTTAGGTAATGTGTTCAAGAACAAATACTGTAAGCTTTGTAATTTTGTTAAAGAAGAGACACTCATCTGTGATCCGTCAAGCGGAGACGTATCTGTAGGAGAACCATACGACTTTTCTAAACTTGTAAATTTGAAAATCGATACATTTTATGACAATGATTACACACATGTTGAAAGTCACTGTCCATCCGTTGACAATACCAAGACAAACAATAATCTTACTATGGGTTATTTCAAGTTCAACAAAAACGAGTCAGGAGAGTTCCTTTGTCTCACAGGAGATGGAATAGAAATATCAAAACCACAAACAAAAGAAAAGGGAAAAATGTATTTGACAATGCTCTGTCTTATAATATCAATTGTTGCTTTGACATTGACGCTGTTTGTTTATTTTCTGATTCCAAAGCTGCGGACTGTCGGCGGGAAGATAACATGCTGTTTAGCATTATCGCTTCTGTTGGCACAGCTGTTGTTTTTAGTGTCCGCAGAAGCGGAAAAGATCAACTGGCTATGCATTTCAATAGCAGTGCTTGTGCATTATTCTTTCCTTACAGCGTTCTGCTGGATGAACGTAATAGCTTTTGATCTGATGAGGACTTCTTCGAATGATTTTTCTCTCATTAGTGATAAAAGGCTGCTTCGATACTATAGCTTGTATGCATGGTGCGTACCACTAATCTTTGTCGGTGGTGCATTATTTTTTAATTTTTCTGATACACTTCAGTCTTTCAATCCTCACTATGGACAGTTTGGTTGTTGGATATCTTCTACAAGTGCTTTGTTGCTGTTGTTTATTGCACCTTTGGCGTTATTTAAAGGTTTTGATATCATTGCCTTCATCTGCACCACGGTTTATATTGCAAAAACTAACAGAGAAGCTAGAATGGCAGCCGGAAATAGAAATGCATGTTCGCTCGTTCTAAACATAAAGTTGTCTCTTATAATGGGTCTTACTTGGGTTTTTGCATTTATCGCCGTTGTTAGCGATGATGCTATCATGTGGTGTCTGTTCATCGTTTTCAATACGCTCCAGGGTTTATTTATATTTATTTGTTTAATTTGTAAGAGAAGAGTGTTCAAAATGGTCTCCATGAAGTACAGAGAATCTCTGAAGAGAAGAAGAGGGTTGAAGAGTCAAAGTCAAGAGTCGAAAAGGCTTACTCGAGAGTCGAAACTTTAATGCTGAAATATCCTTTTTACAAAAGTCTAAAATATAACAACTGGTTAAATGACAAATGGAGATGGTTATTGCTTTATGTTTTGCGATGAATATTTCATATTAATATCAGGACGTTCATTTTTGAAACATAATATGATACAGGAAACTGTACTTATCTCGGTCAATCCTGTCGCTTGCCTTTTCCTTACCTAGGAATTCTTTTATTTGTATGCAGGTTGTTAAGTTACAATCATCTCCATGTGGCCCTGTTTTCATTTCCGGTTTCATATAATCTGATGGATTATATTTAAGTGTTGTTAATACGCGGCTGTTTTACCGTATGTGAAACTGCATGTTGAATAAAAACAGTCATATGTGCTCATATATTTTTAAAAAGTAATATGATTTGCTTCGCAGATGTGTTTGAATACAAACTTTGCTATTTGTTCCTTTTATTATCTTGAGTATATTGAAAAGTGTAAAAATGTATATACACATATTACATGCATTTGTTTTTTTCTGTCTTGAATATGTACAGAAGTGTAAATGTGTATATGGAATTAGATATAAACTGTGTGATTTGTTTTCAACAAGCTATAAGTACTTAAAAGAAAAAATGACCACTAGTAACAGATCAAAGGAACGATATTGATCGCAATTTTGATCGTTATATTGAAAGGCGTCAATTGCTTATTTATAAGTGACACTTTACACATTGTATATTAAAGGTCCATTACTGACACCAAATCGAATTTTCTTTTAAATCTGGAACCGTAACGGGCGTCTTCTCAGAAGGAAATATATTACAACTGCATGGAATATGACCATATTGTGTTGAAAATTTGAGTTTAACAAAATAATTAATACATTGTTCTTTATATTTTGCCTTTTCAAAAACGAAAGTAGGTTTTCCAGTTTTCAAATATCTTGGTAATTTTCAAGAAGTCTCCAAGAGAGAGGCTGTAAACAGGTTGAACATAAATATTTATGCCTATTTTGAATAAAAATTGAAGAACTATGATCCAATGATGTGCAAAGTATATCTATGACTGTTTACAACATTCAGTAAAGCGAAACTAGGACAAAAAAGACCACCCAGGTCAATCTAAACGAATACACAAACATTCACTAGTTTTTCTGCAGCAGTATTTCAAACAGGGAAATACTCCACGGCTATTGTAAAGGTTTAGAAGCCAGTTTCAAACTGTATTTTCCTGTTACAATTCCAGATTTAAAAGAAAATTCAATTTGGTGTTAGTAATGGACCTTTAAAGTGTTTTGTATTAAAATGTAAACGTATTGTACAAAGTTTTATATTGTATATTCAAAATAGTTTGTTGAGTCAAACTAAACTCTATGAAAAATCCAGTTTTTTGTTTAACGATTCATGACATAATTACATGGTTGTTCGTGTAATATTGGTGCGGAGTAATCTAAACTCTATGAACTATTTGTTAACATTATGACATAAAACCGTGGGGGATCATCGGAACTCATTTCAAGGAAAAAGTCAATCTGAGACAAATTATCTGACCTTAATGTAACCTTTTATGAACTACATGTCATATGTGCTACTCTATCTATTTGATAGTCATTGAACTTTGCTTTCCCGGTGAAATTTTGTATTACAAGAACCGGTGAATGTTATTGTATTACGCAATGCATTATGGAATTGTTTACTAGTCACGGTGCTTGGTTACATAATATACCTGATATTTAGTGCAAGTTATTTTCAGGAAAACCATCAAATGGTACTTAATATTGTTAAAAGCTGTAATAGATTATTGTAAAACTTTGCAAA
Organism: Saxidomus purpurata; assembly: GCA_022818135.1. Taxonomy (NCBI): domain Eukaryota; kingdom Metazoa; phylum Mollusca; class Bivalvia; order Venerida; family Veneridae; genus Saxidomus; species Saxidomus purpurata. Next base: position 47,785 of record JAFMSR010000176.1, on the reverse strand, counting down.
GAAATTGTCTAAGTCCATATCTTCCTTTAAAAATAGTTGCTTATGTTTTCTTAAGGTTTAGCTTTGTGTCCTGAATTCTTGGGCACTGTGCCCAAGAAATTAATGGCACATTAGTACTGTGATCTGTAACCTGGGCACCAAGTACTCTGCACACTGAATCTTTGGTCACTGAGCCCGGGAATTGTTAGCACCAACGTCTGAGCAGTATAAAAGGGCCAGAGTTCTGTGATTCGCAAGCAGTCTAAATCAGAGGTTCAACCGAACTTCTGTTTTGCTCAACCATTTTAGTAAGACTTTAACAAACTTCATTTATAGGTTAGACTGTAGTTTGAAAGATTTGTTTCACATATTTTGATATTTAGTTATTTAAAATAGACATTTTCCTGTGCGGAACAGTGGATTTAATTAACAGTTACTATAACATATATTGTTGATAAGCTGTACACGTTAGTTTTCAAGTAAAGTCAAGTCAAGTCAGTAAAGTTAAGTTAAGGAAGTAAAGTCAGACAGATAGTATTTGTTGATTGGGAAATTTCTACATTTAACACCTTACATATATGTATTTCAGCGATGATTGCTAGCTGAAATCAATGAACAAATCAAGTCAAGACAAGTACATTAATGGACATTGTGTTTCGTGATATGTACGTTGGAGGTTTGCTATATGCACAGTACCGCCAGCGTTTCATTTCCGCGAGATCTCTATTACAGATTAGCGGAAAACACACCGCAAACGGTTCTCGTTTCCAGTTTTGTTAAATCCGTGTAGCCAATCAGAGTGACTCTAACCGTGAAACTGTATTCGGGCACCGTTTAGCCAATCAAAAGTGCTCGACGGACCGGTTTATTCTACGGGTATTGTGCGGGCCTAATAACATTATGGCCAGATTATTTATTTTTAAGATATAGAAAGTGTTTAGACAATGAACTACGATGTTTTTACTTTAGTTTATAAATAGCTATGAAACTACTGCAGTCATTGTTTTACAAAAGGCGCGAGGGACGTCCGACAGCCACCTGGCGGATGGTTTCAGCCAAAACGAAACACTAGCGGATGGAATATTTCCGCTATATTACAAATATTTGAGGAAAAAAAAGGATATGAAATAGAAAGCTCGTTCAAACGTGAAAAAAGGGATATGGTTATGCATTTGTTTTCAAGTGCGATTGTCAATATCCCTTTGCCTTCAAGGCCGGCAGCTCGATGAGAGCCACAAGGCCGTATTTACATTAAGATACACGTTGTATGTACACGACATAAGGTCTTTTTTACAGTTGGCCGGCAGCTCAATGAGCACCACAAGGATTTTAGAAGCAAATATATTCAAAGTCTATTTCATTATAAATTTCCATATATTTGACTTTTCCACCCTTACGATCACATAACCAGTTTTGTGCTTTGGAGGAGTTACTTATTCGAGCCGTTGACAGTGGAACCAGTTTAAACAACTATCACATCCCACGCATCGCGTTTCTAGATCTGTGGCACATATCTTGCAATGTCATTGCAAATTCCAATTTTTCAGTTGTTTTACAGTACACTGTAACTGTTCCCATGCCTTGTCCTCAAGGTAGGGTTTTGTTACTACTAGTAGACCTGACCAGCGCACTCGCACTCGCACACGTAAATGTAAACGTACAACGTACAACTGCCTAATTTCGGGGGTGATCTCAAACGATTCTAGTATCATAGAAAATCTTGGTTACGTTCATTATTAAAAAGTCTTCATCATTATATAATACTATTCACTATTCTTCTTATAATAATCATTATTATTCGTGTACTGTAGAACTAATACAAGATTGAACACATACACCCTCATCATGAAGAGATTATCCTTGCAATTAAATTAATCAATAATTTAATCAGTTTCATCAAAATCGTCGTTTTCATGAGAGTCATTTTCCCATCAACATCAGTTGTACCGTTATTAAAATAAAACAAATAATGTCCCCAACACAGGTTTTCAATCGTACCGGGAGAAATCTAGAATAAGAAATTATTATTAACCAGGTGTTTTTCTTAAAACCTGGTAATTACAATAACGTTGTCGTATGTCGGGCGGGTGGGTGGTTGTCAAACATTCGGTTTCCGCTCAATAACTTTAGTTAAGAGTGACCAATTGCAATGAATCTTGGTGCGATGTATCTTGCGTAGAGAGGAAGTTTGCGATTGCATTAAGGGCTCAATGTTCAAGGACAAGGTCACTCTTACTAAAAATAGAAAAATGGTTTCCACTCAATAACTCGAGGTAGGAGTGACCAATTGCAATCAAACTTGGTGTGTAGGAAGACTGTGTTAAGAGGAAGCTTGGAATTGCATTTTGGGTCACTAAAATCAAAGTCAGTGTCACTGTTACTAAAATAGAAAATAAGATTCCAATCAATAACTCAGGCTATACTCGGAGTGACGAACTACAATGAAAATCAGTGTGTAGGTAGCTTATGTGGTGATTTGCATTGCATTTAGGTAACGAGATTCTAGGTCAAGGTCACTGTTATTGATAAACGATTGTTTTTAAATTGTTCTAAATGAAATATTTTAGGGGGTCAATGTCATTGTTACTAATAAAGATTTTTTAAATTCTAAAATTGTACTGAAAACAAAAATTCTGGGTGGGGGGTACAAGGTCACTGAAATTTTATATGTTTTTTCTTTAATATTAATAAAAGATTTTATTTGAGGGGGCGGGGTGTCAATGTCAATGTATTTTTTAAATTCTCATATTTTTTTTGGTCATATCACTGTTGTTTTTTTTGTCAAGGTCACTTGAAGATTTTTTTTTCTAATTCTAGATTTGTTCCCGGTACTATTGAAAACCTGTGTTGGGTGCATTATTTGGTTTATTTTCATAATGGTACAACTGATGTTGATGGGACAATGACTCTCATGAAAACGACGATTTTGATGAAACTGATTATTGATTAATTTAATTGCAAGGATGAATCTCTTCATGATTATGATGATGGTGTATATGTTCAATCTTGTATTAGTTCTACAGTACACAATAGTAATGATTATTATTAGGATAATAGTGAATGGTATTACATAATGATGAAGACTTTTTAATAATGAACGTAACCAAGATTGATTTCCTATGATACTAGAATCGTTTGAGATCACCCCGAAATAAGGCAGTTGTACGTTGTACGTTTACATTTACGTGTGCGAGTGCAAGTGCGCTGGTCAGGTCTAGTAGGACATCAGTAGCACCTAGAAATACTTTATTCGGATCACACTCTATAACAGTCTCCGGAATTCTTTTATTATTACCGATATAATTAGCGATGGACTTTTCATTTACAAACTTATACAGTATGACTTTAGTCTTTTCAAAGTAGCACTCCTTTATGAAAAGAATGAAATGTCTTGGCTTTTAATCCAGTAGATTGCCAAGCTGCTGTAATATCCGAGACAATTTTTTACGGTGAAGTGTTTGGATCCCAGGTACGAACGGTCAATATAAAAAAGTTTCAAAATAAGGTCGTCTAATGTGATATAACTAAAGCACTATTAAAAGTTTATTAGGTTTGATTTTGTTTATCAAATGAGCGTGTAGAGGAGACCTGCAATACCCGCTTAATCGTCATATGATTTATTTATCAAACACAGATCTTATTATGCATGTTGAGGTAAAACAAACAATACAGGTGTTTACATAATGATATGGAGGATACGCACTTTGTGTTATAAATACATGCACCATTTTAAATAAAAAAATTCTATCTTATTAGATATATTGAAGTTTGACAAGGTAGTAAATGTCTTATATTATTTGATAATTGCATCATTTGTGGACAGAATAACATCATTATTTAAACGTTTATATTTGAGCACAAAGCATCATGCAGTCTGTATGCAAACTTCACTTATCATGGTGAAAATTTGTTTTGAATTCGTTTGAAAAGGAAACTGGATACTTGTCACGTTTTATAAACAACCGGAAAACAGTTTTGTTTGCATGCTTTATTTACAAAAGTTTAATGATTATATGATATGAAAAGTCATTTAGCACAACCTTGTAAAATTGAAGGTGCATTTTATTGTTTGATTTATGTACCGGCTGTTCGCTGGTTAAAATTTCAGTGGCCGTTGTTCGCTTAACGGACCCGATTACAGGATGCTTTTTCACTGGTCGCTGTTCCCAGCCTTTTAAAGAGCAAATTTGGACAGGTGGAATTCAGACTGGCCGTTGTCGGCAGGTGTCTGCTAATAAAAGGTGACCGTTAACACAAGTTTGACGGTATTGTTGAATTAGAATATTGATTAGATACTGTATTTTTAATGAAGACAACAGAAAAAGTGAAACTTTAAGGCAGTTGTATGTAAAGATTTCAATTTTTTAAATAGTTCACTAGAACACTTGGCGGACAATGATGCCCAATAGATGAGATAAACTTCCAAGTGTTTGCAACGGAAATGGTGATGAAATGCTAGCTGTGAATTTAATATCAAATGTTCAGTATATGCTTTGAAAATTTAAATGAGGAATATTATATGATTGATATCAGAATATTTTGTTATTTTAAGCAAGACTGATCCAATCAAGATTGTATTTCATCATAGGAGTTCTTCAATAACAGTACATACTATACAACACCTAGTTAGTCATATTAATCCCACTGTTGACTACGTATAATACTGCTTGCTCAGACAAGTATGTACCTTCAATCATAATTTCTTTGGGTGATAAAAAAAAACATAAAAAGAGAAATGAAAAGAAAGGTTTTGTATTGTTGCCAGTTTTTATAAAGACTTTCAAAGGTTCATCAAAATGCATTGACTTCATGTCCTTTGTTGTGTTGCCCTTTTGGAGAAAAGACAATGCAAAGGGATCACTTTGTCTGTCGGTCAGTCCGTAACATAAACTTAACGTTGGCTATAACTTTGCAATTTCTTTATCAACTTTACAATTGCATTGCATATGACATAAGGGTTGTGATGCTTAATTTCTTAACATCAAATTTTCAAATTGTATTGCTTATGACAAAAGGAACGTGATGCCAAGTCAAGGTCATAGGTAACAGAGTTACCGAGAAAGTGTAAGAGGGCGACACAAGTGTTCTATTGCACACCCATCTAGTTCATACATGTATTATCCAGACTCATCTGCTGAAATGTTGATGATCATATAAATCATAAAAATCATAAAGAAGAACAAGACTGTGCTGTTGTTGAAGCTTCCCTTATATCACTTATTGTACTTAAATTACAAGTCTTGTGTGGCACAGGGCACAGTCATGCACATATGTCAGTAACCACTTGAAGTATTAATTTAAAACTTAGCTGTAGGGGAGTCTTCACAGTTTAAGCTCACCCGGGACAGGGTCCATAAAGTAATGTACGGACTCTGCTTTGGGAAAATACTATGGTTGACCGAGACTACAAAACAATCTTAATGAAGTTTAATTTGATCAAATTGTATTTATTACCAAAACTTACTTTTTGTATCTGATAGTAGGCTCATTGATAGCCATAACAGGTACTGTTTTTTTCCAGAAATACTTTGCGAGATTCTGGTCATTCAGTTATGTCTCACATGTGTTTTTGACATTCAAATGTGTGTAGATTATCAGTTAAATCAGGAATGTTATGAAATGGAATGTCAGGATCCCTTGTTATGGGGAATCTTTGCACCGAGTTCTAGATAAAGCTAAGTGACAATGGCGTGTGACAATAGAGTGATTACTGGCTGAAGTTATTTGGGTAAGTGTAACACAATACTATTGTTTATACTTTACATTTTATCACTCTTAAGGTAGCTATCGATCCTAATTTGCTTCAAAATCGCAAAATTCCGTTTTTACGCATTATTTTTTGTTCAATTTAAGTTCTACATATAAACGAAATCATGGATGCTGAAAAAATAACAAAAACGTGCTTAATGAACCGTTAAAGTTGATCGGTATGCATTCCAACAGCATCGCGCTCTATGTGTGTCAGTAACCGTTCATAGCTCCGCCCCTTTTGAGGCGCCGATAAGGGAAAATCAATAAACTCGTAGAGTCAACCGAAATTATCAGTTAATTGTTTCGATAATTAGATGTGCACGCTTAGCAATTCAGAAAATTATAAATGAAATTGATTTTCATGCGTATTAGTAAACATGGGAAACAAGAGAAACAGAAGGCAAAAAATTAAATCAGATTTTGCCGAAGATGTAAAGGAAAATTTAAAGGAACTGGGAAAAGGGAGCTGGTTTTCACAACCAAGTTCTACGACTGAGCCTTGTGACAGTTCATGTGAAGTGCACAGCGCTTCTTTTCACAAACTTTGTAAATTTAGTGACGATCAAACATCAAATGAGGATGACTGCTGTGTCCCGTCTGCGGAAAATTACATTGTTAACATTAAAACTTTACAACAAAATTTGGATCTAATGACAGTTTGCAGTGTGTGTAAAGAAGGAATTCTTGAGATAAAGGAACACAGACAATTAAGACAAGGACTTGCTCCGTTTCTGTATGTTAATTGTTCAAATGAAATGTGTACTGTGAGGGATCGTGATTTCCCAGTTCAGAAAAGGACAGGTCGAACATTTGAAATTAACAAAAGAATTGTCCTCGGTGCTCGAGCCTCGGGTTGCGGTGAAACTGGAGTTGCGAAGATGTTCGCCTTTATGGGGCTACGCCCACCTCCCACGACGAGCAGTTGGAACAATAATCAGGTAATTGTAAAAATTTGGATTATTTGTTTGACTATAGATTGTCATCCCGGTGAAATACTAACTGCGTACTATCAATGCGTAAATCCAGTTCGTTTTTATTTTTGACCGAATCTATCAAAATGAATACGGGAAAAAAATAAGAAAAATAAACTAAAAGTTATTCTCTTTACAAATCATTCCACACGAGTCGGCATGTGAAGAAATATGTGACCTAAAAGCATTTTGATATCAAAATTCATAAAAGTTTGGAAATTACTTTTTTCAAAAAATGCACATGCATTTGATCTGGAAAAAATGTTGTAATAGAACGTTTCGTTTTCAAATAAGAAGGCGTCCTGCATAAAGCTGCATATGCGAAGACCAGAAGTTTATCATAATTATAATGAATTATTCACTAAACAAACGGGGTTGTGATGCACAGATGTTTGTAAGCAGGTATGTAGAAAAAGGTGTTATCATTACTTTCTCGTTATGGTATTATCTCGGCCCTTTTCATAAAAAATACATTTCGCTATCGTAAAGGCATACCTACTCATCTAATAATAATAATAATAATAATAATAATAATAATAATAATAATAATAATAATAAGGTAAGTTTGATATCTACTCTTAGACCTGTGCATAAAGTTTCAAATTTGCTTATTGTTAATGATTTACATTTTATATTTTATTGCCGAATGTTTACTGAAAAACAAAAAAAATCTATTATTCATCATAATATAACTTGACTGAGCTAATAACTTTTTTATTGTAAATTTTACAAGCGAGTTTCAAAGCGTTAATAAATTATCTTCGATCCATGGTACTGTATGATATTAATGAATTTAGAGCCTCGGGCATTATCAGTATGACACGCGATCAGTAAAGCACGCGCGCGCGGTATGGTTGACTAATTAGATAGCCGACATCACACATATCGATCATAGCGGACCGCCTATGCTTGATTAGAAAACAAGATTCCGAATCATCCTGGCTCATAACAACAACAACAACAAAAACACTACATGAACAGTAAAGAATAGCCTACAACAAAGGAGTGAAATATACCTAAATAAATGAACTTTCTATACTAAATCATTTATATACTTGAAGCCACTTCTGACCCGACACATTTAATCGGTATAACTGGATTATTTGTTTGCGGATTTCGTTCAAATTTAGAATATGATTGATTCAACACATCATACGTACTTTTGCGAAATTAAATTTATATAAAACGTAACAAATTGAAACCATCACTGTAAGTCCGATTTCACGAAATGACATAACGTGAAATCCCAACCATGTGAAAATCCGTACATCTGAGTAAAGAAACAAAATACAATGTATTTTACAGATACATTTCCATCTTTATTATGATTTATAGTGAACAGGCCGATACTGAAGTGACTGATTTTTAAAATCAAAATACTGTTTTACGGTTTGAATTGCGTTATAGAATAATAAAATGAAAATCGATATTATTTGCTCACCTTCATTTCCTCATGCAAAATGGTGAAATTGTACCTTTAACACGTGCAAAAGTAACCGATCGTCACAGTTGAAAGAATTTATCATTTCTACACAGCTAATGCTGCAAAACACTATATTTAATTTGAAATAAATATCTTGAACCTTATTCGAGAAAATCGAATTTGGAAAGTGTCTTCAAGTGTATGAACCTATGATAATATCCCAAACATGTTGAGAACACTATTTTATGGTAACTTATAAGGTAGAACTACGAATTTCCAGAATTTTGTAGTTTTCATTTATAGTAGTCTGTAAAGTTGGGTTATAAATAAACAAATGTTAATAAAAAATTCGGTCTCGTAAAATTATGTTGTAAAATTTAATATATCTGTATTACATTGAACTGATATATTTTGAATTATGTGACTATTATAGTTTGCTTCAGACGGAACTTGCAGACGACATTGAGCTTGTGGCGGAAGAAGACATGATTCGGGCAACCTCGGAACTGAAAGACCTGAAACGACGCCTTGGTGAGTGCAGCGAAACTGACGATTGCGTAGATGTAGCAGTGTCGTTTTACGGCACATGGAACCATGTTGGACACTCAGCTTCATTTTGCGTCGTGTTCGTAATATCTGTCGATACCGGAAAGATAATTGACTTTGAATATAAGTACAAACTTTGTAAAATGTGCAAGACAATGGAAAAGAAACAAGACAGTGCCGAGTACAATACGTGGAAAGAAAGTCATGCTCAATATTGTACGAAGACCCATGACGGGTCATCGAGTTCGATGGAATCCGCCTGTATTGTTGACTTGTATAGACGCTCAATCGAGAAACGAAGGCTAAGATACACTGTTTTCGCCGGCGACGGTGATAGTTCCTCATACAGAAATGTTTTGAAAGAGAATGTTTATGGCCCGGAAGTACCCATTATAAAGGAAAACTGTGTTGGACATATCCAAAAGCGAATGGGAACGAAACTCAGAAAATTACTCCAAGAAAACAAAGGTAGAAAACTAGATGATGGTAAATGTCTTTCCGGTAGAGGCCGTTTAACGCAAAAAGTGATCGACAGCTTTCAAGTGTTCTACGGTATAGCAATAAGAACAAACAAGGGAAATCTGACTGAAATGCAACGTGCTACACGTGCTATTGTGCAACACTATTCGGCCACACTAGACAACCCCACACATGATCTATGTCCCCAAGGTGAAAACTCGTGGTGTAAATACCAGACTGATTAAGCCCAAGGTATTGACACTTACCGCTTCCCGAAATACCCTCTCCCAGAAGCTGTTAGAAACGAAATAGAACCGATCATTCGTGAATTGTCATCTGCAAAACTGCTTGAAACCTGCCAAATGGGACTGACCCAGAACGCCAACGAAGATTGCCATTCTGTATTGTGGAGACTTGTGTCCAAACGCCAGTACAACAGTGAAAGTGCGTATCGGCTGGCAACTGCACTAACCGTCGGGCACTGGAACTCGGGTCAAGCGTGTTTCAACACCCAGGTGTGTGAAAAGATAGATGTTGCCGTGCCTGAAGTGACTGTGCTTACCTGGAGACGTTTGGACAGAAAACGAGTGAGGGATGCTGAGTACAAACATACAGAAGAGAGAAAACAATGGAGGAAGGACTTGCGCAAAGAGGCGTTAAGAATGGAGGATGCATTCCAGAAAGTAGAAGGAAAACAATATGTATCAGGCCGTTATGTTGTTGATACAATTAGAAAATGGAAAACTTGCAGATTACCTATGAAAGGGCACAAACGAAACTCTTGTTTGAATACGCTAACAGACCTAGACTGACATACACTGTACTATATATATCACTGCAATTGTATGAATATAAAGAATAAGAAAAGCGTACAAGCTCTCTTTTTGAAACTGCATGTAGATTGATTGTTGTCTTTCAAAGCTTTTATTGACGGCAACCTTTATTGCTTTTCTTTGTGTATATAAATACTTCACTATATCTTGTTTACAGGTGTGTTACATACAACAAATTCTAACTCACTGGCCATGATCTAACTACATGATTGTGCCGGTTTATATCGTATTGGTCGCAACAGCATGCAGAAACATGCGGCCATCAATGTTTATGAATTATGAAAGATTGCATGCAGTTGTTTGAGTAAGAGCAGAGTTATTTTCCCTTGATGTAGCAGAATGACTTAAAAGATATTATATATCTCAAATCACGAGACATTAATAACAGGTGTGATATTCTGTTTTGTATTTATCATCTGACTACAGTAGTGTGGTGATAATGATTCATATATAAAAGTAATAAATTCCAGTGATACAATTTATTTTTATAAGTTTCAAAATCATAACATTAATTCTACAAGTGAAAATAATCCCATGACAGCTTCTTTACTTTCGTGGTGGAACAGCTAGTGCGTGACAGAGAGTGACCATGGGGACCATTACTTTCACCTGGAAGTTCAGAAACGAATAAAAGATTACTTCAAATATTTATCACAATGTATTGTGTGTCAAAACATTTATTCCAGGTACGCTGTTAGTGTATACTGAAACTTTAGCAGTGAAATCGGCTATATATCGAAATCGTCCAATCAGTAGCGTATCCAAAAATATAAAACAAATAGCATTAGATAGGCTCTATAAGTGCTATAAAGAAGTGTTATGGGCAACGAGAATATCATAACGCTCTGGAGATAATAGCTGCCGTCTGCTAAAGTTGTCGTCTGCATCATACATACATTCAGTTTGTCATAATTATGGTTGCTTTATGCGTATCAAGTAAGATTGTTTGCATTAGATGTATAGAAATATTTTATTTATAGTAAATTATAATCAGTTTTACATTTAGTTTTTAATAAAATGATAATGCTTATTACTATATCAGTGTGCATAACCCACGTGACTTGCGACGTCATTTTTAGCTACTGCGCCAAGTAAAAGAGCTCCCGACTCGGAGTTTCAAAAGGCTGTAAGTATTCAATTTTTAGGTCGGTTACTTTGAAATATAGCTTATTCTAAGCGGAAAACAGTCTTCTTTCCATAGATTATAATATATCCTTCACCAGTTTAGTCGTTTGGTCCCCAAAATGAGGCAAATGGTCAAATTTGAGAAATCTTGGGAGCTAATGTGACAAGTGTTCACACATTTTGTAACCTAGCCCATTACTATGTACATAAACAATGTTTCTATCAGTCAACGAGAGTTCACGAGGATAATTAGCATCTGAAAAATGATTTAAAAAATGACTTTAATGCAAAAAAAGCTAAATATTTGTTCTTTTGAAAATGGGCTACGGTGCAAGCAAATTTAGTAAGGGCTAATGCGACAAGTCACTTTAGAAAGAGGAGAGACTACGTTAACTGCTATCAAAAAGTTTGTCTTTTATACGCATGCGTTTTTGTGTTTACTTTTCATGTTCATTTGCATGTATATTTACACGAAATTAAAAACAAATGAAAACAGAAATCTTAAATACTTTACTCTATTTCACTGGTCTCAGATCATGGAAAACGTATGCACTTATTGCTTTCAAAATCAATTGTTACGGTCCGATGCAAACTGCAATTTTAATTTAGATCTTTACGGCCTGTGGCAGATACTTGTTTTGGCATATATTGTATGCTATTCTAGATATATGTTTTATGTAAGAGTGGATAAATGAAATAAACTAACACACGATAAGATTTGGAAGACTCTGAAACTTATTGTTGATATCTATCCTTTTAAAACTATAACAATGTTAATACAAAGTGGAACCAGCAGAAGAAGTCCTTTAACGCAATATCGGAACACCCCGGGCTCGATCGCCAAATACATCTGAACCACTCATTACGAAACACAAACAATTTTACAGAAAATTATGTCTTTACATGTAACATTTCAAATTTCAATGACTTTTGAAGACGAACAAACTACCGTCGCAAAACCTTCTATTGCACTTTACCTAATGGAGCTGAAAGAAAGTAGTAGAGCCAGCACAAAACAGTGATTGTGTAAGGTATCTAGTTTGATCCCTAACAAAGTAGTATCCTTAGAAATGACCATGTAACATTTTCACCGTTGATCACATATGGTTTGGGATCTCGACATAATGTTAATTGAAAGAATTGTCACAGTCGATAATTATGAATTACACTAAAATATAAACAATAAAAAATAATTATACCTTTAGCTCCCTGGCCCAGTGGCGATATGCATTGTATCTGATTTGTGTGCCAGTCTTTCTTTCCGCTTTCTGCATGTCGACACTCATTCGTAGAGCATACATGAAAAATTCTGCGTCAAACCTACAAATAACGATTTATGCTATTAAAAATTTGTATCTTTTATTTTTCAACTATAAATGCTTTTAGAAGCAATAAGTTAGTGATAGGTTTGGTACTAAATATTTTACAAGCTAAAGGCTCAAAGAAAATATTTGAAATGAAAAATGTACTAAGTACTCGCTAATCCGTAGAATACCCAGGCAAACATAAATAAGTTTAATTTAGTTTTATTTTTGAACAGATTTGATAAGCAAAATACATAATAATATATTAATTGAAATCATTCCAGTCAAAAAGGTTTTTTTTTCACAACAGTACAGGTTACTATCATATTATTCAAATGAATTTGCGTTCTTGACAAAGTCATGTTTAGCAATTTTCAGAACCTTTTATTATATAAATCTAAAAATGTGTATATAACAGTTTCAAAAAGGGCACGGCACGGTAGTTGTGCTTATTATTTACAGATGTTGCCAAATTTTATTCATCGCCTTATTAGCTCAGATTACTAAATGAATTACTTTTTTGGGGGATAAAATCGGTTTTTCAACTAATTATATTTTTTTTAAAGTTATATCAAATGCTTAAAAAACATTAACATCTTTTCAAGTCGTTTACAACAGCATCGAGTATAATAATTATCAATTACCCTGCTGACTCTACTGCAGATATAAGTTCTCGTTCAACTTTCTCCATTTTCCCCGCTGTGTACCTCAAATACTTTAGATTATCACGTGACCGTCTTGTCGAAATACCGTAGGGGTAATAAATCACAGAGAGAAAGTTGTATATTTTGCATCAAAATGATTTTGTGGGCGGTTCTTGTATTTTTTTCTTATATGACAGGGTTAAGTATTGTATGGATTATCATATAATTGTACTTACGTATAATTGGATGCATTTAAACGGGTTTTGTTTCATATAATCCAATCAAATTATGAGTGTCTTTAGAAATCGGCGTTTTTTGACACTTACTTTGAAGGAAGATGTGTCAACTTTGAACAAGCATAATTTTGTTAATTGGAGGTCGATTAACATGGGGTTTGGACCAGTTTAAAGAGAATTTAATAACGGAGGGATCCGTGTCAGGAAATTTTGATAAATTGATCAGAGGATTAATTATCTTTAATTACGTAACAAGCGGTCAGAAAAAAAGGCTGCATTTTCTTTGATGTTAATTTTTGTTTGTTTGGAGAATGATATGGAAAATCTGTGACACAGATCCCTAGACAATATAATTATATACATGTTCTATGAATTTGGTGGTAAAAATCGAAAAAATGGCTTTACTATCGCTGTTCAAAATTTTACGAAATTTATCAAATATCATACATTTTCAAAGGCAAAAAAACAAAAAAAAGTTTCAAAAGTCATGAAACGACATGTTTTAGTCATAATCTATATAAAAGATACAAAATATATGATACAATTATTGTCTAAATAGGTAATTTAACTCCACTGAGCCGACGGTAAAGCGCTACCTTAATTACATCATAATCACAGTGAAGGTGCTGATTGATTTCCACCCATCACCAGTCCAGCTCCTCACCCCCTTTATAGGCCTAGCTTTACTGGCGATGATAGTATATATTTAATTGTAACATTTTAATTTATTTAAGATTTAATGATACTTTATATGTATAATATCAAAAATGGAGATATGAAGTGTAAACTGACTTAAAAATTAAACATTTCCGAAATTTCTAAATGTAAACATTTTTATATTTAATCAAATGTACACGTGTGACCAGTCATGGTCTTAGTTAGAACATTTCCGAAACGATGGTCACTATTTCGACCGAATATATTGGACGGTGCAGCCTTGAGAATAATGTAAACGTATGGCGAAAATTTTAATGAATATGCCTTTTGATTTGATTTTGATTTGAAAGAGATTTTATCAAGGTCCGTCCAAAAGCTAAATGTTTAGCTTGTGTTTTGGATGAGATCCCGGCATGTCTCCCGTCATGCCTAGAAATTAGAATGTTGAAGCCAAAAAAGGAGAAATTTACCTGACTGCAATTTCCATTGAGTATCATCGAGCTTTCCTAGTGAGATTTTCAATGAGTGATCAGATTCCTGTGCTCTAGAGGTAGTAATTGCCTCGTGACTGAGCCAGCCACATCACACAACAGGTGATCTAGTAGTCTCTCACGACAGAAGTTCGCTGTCTAACAGTGACTGAAGAGGCTTCTAAAAGAGACTCGCAAACATGTCTCCCACATGCTGAGAACCCTTCACACTCACTGTCGTGAGACTGGGGTGATAATAACAGAGACGTGTGTGTCTCACCCTGTCGGCCAAAAAACACAACTAGGCGTGATTTGACTCCACCGATGGCGCGGGAGGGTCAACTAAGACAAAAAGGTGTTAGCTAGCGTACCACCTACTCCCAGAGCTCCCCAAAATGGGCGGGCCAACAGAAGTTAGCACACTATTCATTCCAGGTTTCCTGCTGCATGATGTGATGTGACCCCAGAACTAGTCAGGAGCAGGGATACCAGCCCCATTTCCCAACAGCATTCCCAGACAACACATATCACTTCATAACTCATCTACGATCTGCCCAGTTTCACTGGTAAAGAGAAGTTTAGAATCCAAAAGGTAGGTCACCCACGCGGCCAATTTGACCTAGATGTGAATGACCCAGTCTGAAACGTGGCAAGTAGTGATGCCTGCCCCAGCACAGGCACTGTAAGAGAGGTCCACTGTCTTGAAGCCGTCTGCCGTCATTGATCAGGTCGGACATCCGGGCATTGGTGACAAAGTATGCTTAGTGCGTGTTATAACTGCTATGCAATATGTTAATGTGTTTCATGCATTTTTTTTATGTCTTTTTCTGTAATATCAAGAACCTGGATCATAACCAGTTACTTATGAAATCATAATTAGTTGCAACATTTCTAGACAAAACATAATATTTCTATCTAGACATATATTTTGTGTTGCAGAAATACAAAGATTTTGTATGATAGGAATGCTGTTGGCTTTTAATTTGATTTATATGCTCTTTAACGATAAAATATGTGCATTTGTGATGTACAGCTGTATTGAACTTTATTGATATATGAAATTTGCAACATATGCACGATAATTGCTAATGAGTAAAACCTAAGAAAAAATCTTTTTGTTTGTCATTTTAGTTTATAACCGTACATGTATGTAAAAAAATCATTTGTTCTGTTACTGTATAACGGGACAAAATGCAGGTTGTTCCCGTATATATTGAACTATTTTCATAAATTATCTTTATCAAAGTACTAGGGGTAGGCAATTTATTGCAATACAACGGTTATCGCAATATTTTTCTAGGCAATGATACATTGAAATGCTGTAAGGAGGCTTGAAACTGGAATATACCATAGTACACATGTTTAGATACAATCCCATTCCGCGACGGGTTTGGCGAGAAATACTTTAGCAACTTATCACGCTGCACTACATATGACAATCTAACAGTCCGCAGGATGGGGGCAACTTTCTGACAGTACGTCAATATACCGCGACGGGTTTGGCGAGAAATACTTCAGAAACTTATCACGCTGCACTACATATGACAGTCCAACAGTCCGCAGGGCGGGGGCATTTTTCTTCCAGTACGTCAATATACCGCAACGGGTTTGGCGAGAAGTACTTCAGCAATTATCACGCTACACTACATATGACAGTCCAACAGTCCGTAGTACGCCAATATACCGCAATGGGTTTGGCGAGAAGTACTTCAGCAATTATCACACTGCACTACATATGACAGTCCAACAGTCCGCAGGGTTTGGGGATTTCTCTGGCAGTACGCCAATATACCGCGACGAGTTCGGAGAGCAATACTTCAGAAATTTATCACTTTGCAATACATATGACATTCCAAATGTAAGGTATTGACACTCCATTTCGGCTCAAAAAGTGTACAACATCAGATATGTTTGTTGAACATTATTCATGCTCTATACGTATAGTTCCTTTTAGTTTTCGCAGGATCTGAAAGTATGCAGAGGAAGGTTTAATGTCATTGGTTTTAATTATCCTACGACATATAACTGCATCCTGTCTTGTTACAATGATGAGTGTTACAAATCTACAAAGGTGAAGTGCACGAGTGTTTGTTGCATGCATTATTGTTAATTCGATTCAATTTAATCATTGTATTCCTTTATGGAATATTAACAAAATATTTAGAAACATTTCACGCGCATTACTAAAATACAGTAAACATTTTGCAGTGTATGAACAGTAGAATTTTAAAATGTAAACAGTACCAACATTGCCCCCCGCCCCTCCCCCACAAAATAACAAAGCGTTAGTTAGTGCGTAGTATAGGAGTCTATAGTTATCTACAATAAAATACAAACCTCGGATTCACAAATACACAACAATCACACGAAAGGCCGATTTGCGATTAGAGCCAAACAAAAGTAAATGCAAAGACAAAGGCATTAGAATCCATGTAAAACCTTAATTTTTATGACATCTTAACAGAGCTAAATGACAACTTTGTATGTAGAACAATTCATAAGTTATATGTTATGATGAAGAATTCAATGATTACACATATCAGTGTCAGAAATCCTAGATATCCTGGTGAAAGAACGCCTGCTTCGAATAAGAGAAGCACGTCGTAACAAAGACTTGAAAGTAAACAGTGACAGCCGGTACAAATTCAAAGAATAAAATGAGCCTTCAATTTTAAAAGGTAGTGTCAAATTACTTTCATCACATATAATCAATGCACTTTTGAAAATGCGGTGTGAAATTAAATTTTCCGTTTTTGTGTTATTTTATAAAGTTATTGATAAAACGTGACACGTATCCTGTTTTCTTTTCAAACGCATAACCATGGTAAGTGAAGTTTTATTGTAGTACAATGGTGTACTGACTTGTTATCAGATACGAAGGTCAGAATTTTAATTATGATTGCAAACAGACAACAGGATGCTTTGTGCTCAAAAATGAACGTTCAAATAATGATGTTTTTCTGCCCACAAATGGTACAATTATCAAATAATATAATATATGACATTTAAAACCGTGTTATACTTCAACATATTTCATCAAACATAATTCATTTTATAGAAGATGGTGCATGTGTTTATACCACAAAATCAATATCCTTTTGTATATATCATATATGAACACCTACACAAGTAAACCGTCCCGGATTCACCTGAAGCATGCATAATTAGATCCGGGTTTGATACAGGAGTCATATTGCAGTTTATTACCTTTCCACACTCATCTGATATACAAACTTGAACGTAAACAACTTTGAAAAGTACTTTAGTTACATCACATTAAGACGACCGTATTTGGCAACTTTATCATACTGTTTAACGTTCTTACCTGGGATCCAAACACTTTGCCTGAAAACATTGTCTCGGAGATTACAGCAGCTTGGCAATCTACTTGATTAAAAACTTAACCACTAAGATAGTCGACTTTTCCATGCATGTATATACTCAAACACTATATCGTGCGGCTATATATATGTATGTTACAATTTCATGCCGAATAAAATATATATTATGTAATGTTATAATCCAGAACTAATACAAAATCTGAGTTAATTTTGCTGAAATAAAAGCTAAGTCCGACTTTCATTCTTTCCACAAAAGAGTGCTATTTTGACCAGTTTCAGCAAGCAACATTTTATGAGTCGTACCTGTACATTTAATTCAAAATTGAGGACATATAAACATTAATTCATCTGCAGGTAGTATAATCCTGTATTTTAATGTTTGAAGTTTCAGGGAATATCACTGTTCATAACATTTGTATCTATCATCAAATACTTACAAAGTAAAATACTATCAAGTTTGTGCAGTTAAAAAAGATGTCAAAACATCCGACTTTCGGACAAGATGATTATAATGTTTTCCTTTTATTGCCGCAACAACAAAATAACTGTAATCATGATGGAATGTACTAATATCGAATAAAACTACCCAAAACACCACTGTAAAGTTGAATACAATTTATCATTTAGTTAATAGAAGATGCCGCGGAAGTTGGACGAACTATTTGACAGACGGACGGATGACAGAAGTACGAGAGTGAACTAAAAGTACAAGAGAAAGTCAATTTATGCGAATATAATTCAGTGCTGACTCGCGAAAACTAACGATACACCTATATATAGTTTACGAGAACATAAGACGTAACGGGAGCCTTAGAGATAGTGAAATAGTGTCGTACGTAGCATCCTCATAAACGATTTTTCATCTAACCTTAAAATGTTTTTTCCAAAAGTTGAATAATAATTAACCTTAAAAAAGAAAGAATTCATGAAGACATCAGATTTGTGTAATACTGTAGTGGCATATATCTGCCACGAGATGGCGACATAGCTATAACGATAATGTCAAAGTTTTTTTAAAAAGATTATCTTAAAGTTTCGATAGTTATATACCATGAAAAACATTCTAAATGATGTTTGGCTGCGTTACTTACTGTGCAAAACAGTATTGATATGATCATGCCTTCCGTTTAGGCCGTTGTATTATTTTGTATATACATGCATACTCTAGATAATCTCACAACAGCTGTAAACTTATTTATATGAATAGCACTGTGAAATGATAAAACAAATAATGCTAAATTAAGAAGATACATTGTACAACGCCCTACGAAATTGGTTAGAGGGGCGGAAATCTAGCACAAGTCAAAATGTAACAGTCAGTTGTTTATTTCGGCGACAGCTGACCACATCTTCAAAGAAAGCACAATGGTTTATTACGCCGCTCCAATCAGAGCTAAATCCAGGTAGACTGTCAATCAATTTTTACTGATGTTCATACGTGCGGAAACCGCTACATAAGATATGACTTGTGATAAAGAATTGTGAAATAATTTATGACCATTAAAGTTCATTACGATTACCATTGCTTTTAGGCAACGGATTTATCTCACCTGTTTACAGTGCGATGTTCATCTAAATATATAAGAAACACCTGTAAATAAATACCAGATGCAAACAAAGACCGTACATTTATAATAACGACTATTATATATATATAAACCGCCTCATCATATTACGACACATGTATTAAAGATAGGTACACCCCTATTTGAAATGCTAATTTTATACTGAATGTCTGAGTAAATATTTACGCATTTACATTTAATTAGTTATATATCGCTACGTGTAAATTAAACAGTGTGGGGAAATCGCAAATATCAGAAAGGATATAATATTTGACAGCAGTTTCGAACGATTGACTAAATGATTTTCCATTCGTTATGTACAGGAAAACAATTTTAGCATACCAGGGGAAACAATTGGGGCCTATTAACGCAATCTGAACAACCTTGTCCATTAACTGCAAACTTCTTATGTATTTTGTCAATATAGGTAAGAAAGTGAAGCTTTGTCAATTATCAATCTCTGTTTACAAGATCTTCTAAGGTCTTTTGGCAACGATGTGTTACCGCTGCATTTTGTGTAATAATACCATCAGACATTTGCCAGTAAGTGCTTATTGACTGTCCTTGATGCTATGCGTTGTCAAAAGCTGTCCTTTGATCTGGAAATACCAAATAGGCGTTACCATTGACTTTTGACATGATGGAAATATGAACGCCGCCGTTACATAATTCATTTTACCCTATTGTTGATTAATAAGATGATTGTCAGTGTAGCTTTTCACTGGAGAAACTTCTTCGGTTGTATTGCATAGCATGTTATCAGAGAAATACAGATACAAACATTTTAGTCTATGTGTCACTTTTCCCAATTCTTTTGAAAAAAGCAATATAGTGCATATATTCATTACGCCATTATTGTTTTAAAGTTTTTAATACCCTTATACCTATTATAGACCACATTTCAGTGATATTTAAGCTGTTCGTTTACGGTAGAGGTAAACATTTTTTCACATTCTACTCCACAGTGTATTTAGTTCTCAAATATGGATATGATAAAAGACATTTACGTAAAAAAAGGTAAATACTTTCATAACATAGTTATACATCTACGTTTATAGATTTATCAGTTAACATAGGTCTCTCCTGATTTATACATTATAGACGTTTTTTAAAGAAACCCAATTTGTCAAAAACAGAATGTTGGAGTGTAGGTTAAATATTTTATAATTTAGTTGCATACCATTCGTCTTTGTAAAGGCAAATATAATTTATTAGTTCTTTTGTTAATCTGAATTTTTCAACACAATATGGTCACATTCGATGCAGCATTTCAATTCCTTCTGAGAGGACGCCCGTTATAATTCCAGATTTAAAAGAGAATATGATTTGGTATTAATAATGGACCTTTAAAATCATATTCACTGGAAATGCGTCTTTTATCTGACTGGCGTTACAGTTCACCTTTGAATTTTATAAGATGTTTTACGAACATTTATTGCTTTATAAACCGTTAAAATTGTCTTAATGCTCTTTTAATGCTCCAAGTGCCACTTATGCTCTTATACAATTAGTATTGACACTAGTGATAACGCTTAAGATATTTACTGAAACGGGTCATAACTTGATTATTCAAATTTATCGATTCAGAATACATTGTGAAAGCGTATTAAAATCAAGTTTTCACACAAATATTATCAAGATAATAAGCATTTATCCATTTAAAGGGTGCTAAATCATCAATTGTAGACATTGCATTGATTTGTATAGCGGGGAAGATTATCTCGCTTGTATCGAGCACAGTATTGTACATCAGATTTGATTACAAAAGAGTAAGAAAATTATTTTTAGGTTAAGTTGTCTTTTTTTAAATCAATCGAAAGTAGACAGATGATAGTTCATGTCGTAGTAACATGTCTAGGTCACCACTTAACAAAAACTGGTGTTGTGTATACCTATGTGTCGCCTGTGGAGGGAACTCTTACATGCATTTCTGCTTTCAGTTTTATCCACTATTTTAATTGTATGCATGATATATGCTAATCTATGAAAATATCAAATTTGTTTAAACTATGTGTCACCTATGTTTTGTCACTTGGCTTGTAGTTCTTGTATGTATGTACTGTTATACCTCTTGGGTCATGATTGACAGACTGGAATTGAAAATATCATATACTTGTATGTGTATATTCGATGTAGAAGGCCTGTTGAGATTTGGTATCCATAAAGGGGGAACGCAACTCAGAATATAAATGAACATGGAATCTGGAATAAAAGCAGGTCATTAATATAAAATGCGTTGCCGAACAAATCATTCGGTGTAGCTCTTTAACGATTCAAATAATAATTGGCTCAGTAGTAAGTAACATCGTCTGTGTAGATGCCAAGTGTAGATTGATCGTTGTAACTAAACCAATAGCATGCGCAGCTTGTTTCATAGAGATACGCATCTAAATATTCTGCAAGACTTACTTTATTTTACAAACATTTAACAGGTGTAAAACAAAATTGTTGACCTGTTGATCTTGATTTACGTCCACCATGTAAATAAACCGTCACTATAATTACGAATTTCAGTGGGATATGCTAAATCAAGGTGAAAATAGATTTATTGGTTATCTACATATGATGATCAAGCGGTATGTAACGCCAAATGAGCGAGAATTTTGGCACCACAACAACACTCAAGTCTAAACCATAATTATAGCTTTCGTATTAAATTATAGCTTAAATCAAATTTGAAATTCTTAAATAATACAATTACTCCCCCGCTTTTACGTACATGTTTTGCCCTTTTATTTACCTTTGGGCGAGAGCAGTTAGAACAATCAAAACCTCCAATTTTAGCGTTCGTTGTATTAGAGCTCCATGACTCTACAAATAACAAAATGTCAAAATCACTTACAAAGTTTATAAAGTCACAATCATTTAGTTTCGAATTAATACCCCACACTTTCTACAATAGAAACGATAACTGCTTCACAGACACTCCCTAACTATAACCAGAAGAGGATGCATTGTACACCGTGTACATTCTATTACCAATAAATAGTTTATCACAATATAAGAATAATACCATCGGCTTTGATCATTGCCGGTATCAACAAACGCCGAGGCTCCTGTATCATTTTGGGAAACTGTTCGCTTATGTGTATCTTTGGGTTTGGTAGGTTGGGTGGGTCGGGACTGCTGGCTGGGTTCCGTCTGCTGGCTAACACTGGTCTGCTGACTCGCTGCGCTTGAATGGCTCGCTCCTTGTTGATCCGCTGTAACACCTTGAGCACCCGTTTGTACGACAGGTTGTAGAGATTTTGCATAAACTGAGGCAGTTTGCTTAATCAATAGTTTATCGGGGTAATGGTTAAAATTTACATCAATGGGCCTCGTTTTTGTACTGTTATACTTATTACTTAGTCTATGCGCCCTTTCAATTTTAATATTAGATTCTGCATCTGGGATTTTCATGGTGTTTTTACAGAACTCCAGTACAGTTTTTGCACAATTTTTAGATCATCTGCTTCCAATAGTATCAAGTTCACCGAAGTCAAACAAAAGTAAGTTGTCTCGCATTGAACGGGACTGTAAATCCGTTATTTCCTCTGAAACTGATCTGAGATTGTCTTATTGCTGCTGTAAATGCCTAAAGCGATCTCGTTCCTTCTGTAACACCTTATCAACTTCTGACTGTTTCGCTTTTATATCATCACAGGTTTGTGAATCATATGCTCTACTAGTTCAACAGTATTTAAGCGATCATTTGGTTTAAGTGCGGACTTCAACGACTCTTGGTGAGTCCATAGTCTGAAAACTTTTTAAGTCAGGATCTGATCTTGGATAGAGTCTAAACTTTTCAGTCAAATCTATTCATAATAATCTGGTGAAAATTATCCTGAACCTGGTTCTGGGACTATGTCTGTTTATTGAAAGGCTGCTGAGGTACAGGGAGGTATTGCTGCATTCCCATGGGCGAGGTCACATACTGTTGAGAGGGGGGCGGTTTATATTGAGCTGTATAGAAAACATTACCGGGCGTCTGGTAATTGTTTATATTATTCATATTTGCGATGTTTAAGGCTGCAAATTGGATGGCTGACTCATTTCGCTATAAGAAGAAGTCTGTTGAATTGAAAAATTATTACTTTTATTACGTTTGAAAAGTAATTTCAAAATCTAAAATATATTAACTCCTACCCAGTTTTTGACACATAATGGTTAAAATGAAGAACTGGTTTTTTTTTTCAAAACAGTGCAAGAGGTGTTCCTTAAAACGTATACTGTCGTAGAGATGGACACGAGGATGTTAAGCTCATGTTTCTGCCAAGAAGGCTCTGATTTGATAAAGAGATCAAATAATCAAGTGCTAAACTTTCGCGTACTGAAATGAAGATTTTTCTTTTATTTCGGTATTTCCTCAAACGTATCTGGGTTATTTATTCTTTAAATTTTAGTAAATATTTTCAATGTTTTAACATTTAAAGATAATAAAAAGAGATTTTTGTTAGCATCTGGATTAAAAAATTAGGAAACAGAATTGTCTGAACAAGTCAGCGGAATAAGTCCAAAAACAACTTTACATTCGTTTTAAACCACTTTTCATATTTTGGAATCATGTTTAATGTTATTTTGTTACTCTTCACAGTTTCTTTGTCTTTTAAGTGCACATATATGTACTGATATGTTCGGTATTATTTGTTTGTATGATTAGTTTCATGTGTATATTGTATTTGTAAACGGCCTAAAGTAAATGTATTGCTGATTGTCAATACACTTGAAACTTGTTAATATTTCTGAATTGTTCTCCATTTCTCAAAATTTATAGTCATTTGAATCAGAGAAACAATTGTCCGTTTGTATAGTATTTTTATCATCCACTTATAATTAATAAAACACAAATGAATGGAACGAAATATCTTCACTTACGTCTCTTTTAAACAGTACAATAACTGCCTTGTGCTGTTGTTCAGGTAACAGGTGCCTATTCTTACATCGCAGTTTGCACTCCACTAGCTTGTCAAATACACCCGAGCCGTTGCAATCAATGTTTACAATTTGCAACTGCTGAGACTAAATGTCTAGATAAAAGAGCGAAAAATACGACAACTTTAAAGATGTCACAGTACATTGCAACCTTCAATTACAAACATAACATTGCATGTAAATATTCATTATCTCAAGAAAGCTAATTTTAAACCACCTTTTAAGAAAATGTCGTGCGTATATCGCTTATCTAAATTCAATATGTCTCTCAAATATGGAAACAGATATCGTAAAATATCCCGAATCTTTTTACGTATCTTGTAATCAATTGACTAACCATTGGTATTTCATTTTACTGTGGTACGAATAAAGTCAGTTGAACTTTATTGTACAATTTCAGTTACAATTTAGACGTATTCGTAATTGGACATTCTACCTTTAGTATAGGTTGTCGGACACCCAAAAATGCATTTAAATGAATATTTTTATTTTGTGCAGTTTGGGACATTACAAACTTGAAAATTCATCTTTATTTTCTGAATTTGAATCAATGATAAATGAATAAAAAGTCAAATAACTAGTAATTTACCACGCAATAACATATTTGTAAAATATAAATTAGAATTTGAAACTGACCTTATAAGAACTTATTCAATTGTGCATATGTGTTGTTACATATGTAACAGTCTTGAGCAATGTCTAGTTTTTTTAAACTATTGTTGTCAAGAGGTGCGAATCGCCATTACCTGGGCGCCATAAAATGACTTAAATCTTGTTTAAGAAGTTAACAGTAGTATGACTTTTAGTCATACAAGTTTTATATAGCTTTCGAAAGAAGAAAGAAAGCAGTTTCAGTTAAAACTTAAGAATAATAAATGATATGTAGTTCGTTTTTGACATAGCTTGCACACGTGCTAGATGTTTCGTATGAATACTATACGTGTTCTATCACCGTCATATTTGATATGGATCAGATATATGTTTTTATGTCATTATAATTGTATGTGCAAGTCACGACTTATAAAAAAGTTTTATGAACAGAAATCCATAATTCGCCGCTCTGGCGATGTAATGGGAATAATAATTTAATGTGTGTGAGTCTTTTTGTTGATTAGCATAATGCCGTGCGATAACAGACGCTAAGTGGAAGTTACTTGAGTGCAGGTATTACTCCGTGTTGAAAGGATAAAACGCACTTTGATAATACCTATTGTTATGTATTAATGTATGGTCATACCACGTGGCCTTCTGACTTCCAGTTTTGGCTACTATGCCAAGCAATCAAAAACGTATCCACTCGATTTTTTTATCGAATGTAAGTGCTTCATAATATTTTACTACTGAACTAATCATATAGGCCGCAAAAGTTGTCAAACATTCTTGAAATTTAAAGTCTAAGGTCTTGCACATAAAAATACTACTGCAACACGGAATTTCAGTTTCCTACTTTCCCAAATGTTTAGTTTCCATTTATAGATAGTTTTTATATTTGCAATTATATTTTGAATATAATTTATGAAAACCCATTTTTGGCGGCCGCATAAGTTGTGTGTTGCATTAGTTGTTGCATCAGAAAGCAATGGTCCTGTCCGGTAACAACAAGTCATTTTCTGTTTATTTCATATTAAGAATAAATAGTTTATTGTATGATGAATAAGTGCAATCATATTTATTTTTCTTTATTATTATGTTATCATGATCTAGATTTTACATGTCGTTTTTTATTGTGTTATTTTTTGTTTCATTTTGGCAGTTAATTGCAAATTAAATATGTAGCTTATTTCCTCGGTAGTGTAAATGCTACATTTTGCAGTTTTTTATTCCGAGGAAGCAAAGGATGTTGAGGTAAAAGCTGAAAAGTGCTTTAAAAGATACATGACAGAATGATAAAGACTGCTTATCATTCTATGCTTTATTTCTATGACATGCCATATATATTTTTTTAAATTTAAGTGATTAACGATAATGCAACAGACAATTCACTGTATTTTACACTAAATGCGGGACAGTAATTTACACACCTACTCTTTTGTTTGGCATGGGTCCATATATTTTGGAAAGACCGACAGTAACAAAGAAAAGCTCGTGCGCAGGTCTATCTGTGCACGTGGGCAGGTCTGGTATTTCTCTTGCCAGACCTGTCCACGTGCACAGATAGACCTGCGCACGTGCATAAAATTACTTCTGAAAGAAAAGGGTCACTTTACAACACAATCGTAGGTCTCGAAAAAAACAGAAAACAGAAACTAAACACAATTGATGCAGTACGTTTTCTTTTTATATTTTCGATACCACAAATTCTAGTATTCTATTGAAATTATGTGATATATATGTCAAAACTATTTTAATAGAGAAGACATTTATATTTTACAATGTAGACATATGATTTTACTGAACTTGTAATCAAGCTTCTAGATTATATTTAAAGGTTGTAGTTAGAATAGATAACAATTTCCGACACTTTTTTTTCTGAGAAAAAAAATAAAATTGTTTTCCTATCTTTCTACCCCTTGCTCAGTAGCTGAGATACAAGCACAACAGAGCAAACTGTTTAGACACATGCTAAATGTGTGCCTTCCTCCAAGGTATAGTGTAATAATTGTATTACAAAGGCAAAACTCCACATACCGAATGTTTCAAAGCTATAGCTTAACCCTTACCCTGCTTGCGACCGGTACATATCATGATCAGATGGCACATCTGTGGAGTCTGATCATGTTCTGCACTACTCGTTATTTATTTAATAAACTTTCACAGAGCATTCTTTAATGGTACTGACCATAGTAAAAAACGATCAAGTCCATTTTAGAAATTTACGGTGTAAAGGTTAAATTTGTTTTCTTAAATTATGCGCACCATAAAATATTTCAGCGGACACATTGACGAAGATCCCCTCCTTACATTCAACAAGCACATTTCGTAAATGGATACACCCCGCCATGGATATATATTCGGCGCCAAATGTAACAGGCTGAGAAAAAATATGCAGCCGGTCATGACTGGGACTCGAACCTGGACCTTTCGCTTAATGATCAATGCTCCTCCGACTGAACTATCCAGTCGCTTATGCATTTTCTCCCTTTTACACGATTAAGTCCTTTAATGTGACACTCACATGCATATTTGACTAAAAGCCGATACAATTCTCGATGTAAACGATACTGCTAGACGTTTTCAAAATCAAAGGGCCGTAACTTAATTATCTGATCGCAACACGTTGACGATATGCATTAAAAGTACCAAACACTCCAGTAAAGTTTCATAGATTTCCGGCAGGTGGTTGCTTAAAATTTGCTATATTATCCATTACTGAATAAAAACCTGAGCGCATCATGCCGACGATATCCGAAAAATACGCTCAGTACCGATCACTACTTTGACGTTAAATTTGCACGGACGGACACACGGACAGACATACAGCGCGACTCAAGGATACTCCCTGTTAAACTTCGTTACGAGGGTATAAAAACTGAAATACATGTATATATGTTCATGTAAATACCGTACAAATATTGCATGAAACGTGTTATTTCACGAACACTCATGTATAACAGATGAAAAATACATCTCATAGTACATGTACTTATTCTGCATTAGAAACATTTCATCTGTTCTTAAAAAGTATTCAGAGCCTGTGATAAAATGTTGTAAGAATCGTACTCCGTTTCAACAATGTAACTGAATTCAGACATGTTACTAGCAAGACTTGTTGGTGGTGTGTAAGCAGGATGTCTGCTCTGTTGACCAATCAAATCTAGTTATGCGCTAACACAGTCATAACACAAGACAGGGCTATAGTCTGCTAAAATTCGTATCGTTATCGCAAAAGTATAGTCTATTTCAAGTATTTATGTGTACATGTATTTTGCTGTCTGCCTTGGCTGAATTTTATCAATAGAAGAATAATCAATATGAATAAAGAAGTATATAGAATATATTTTATGAAACCTTTGTTAAGAGGGACATTAAAGAATATAAGAAAATATGCCAGATACATTTTGTTGAAAAATTTCGATGTTAATGTACCAATAAAATGATCACCATCCCACGTAAGATGTAAATCGACACCAATTGTTTCAATTATGTTCCTTTGTTTTGGGTAAATATATTTAATTTTCACTCGTTTAATAGTGTGGTATAAAACATTTTAACGCAGACGATATCTTGTTACCCTGGTAAAAGCACAGAGTGGAACAGCGCCATCTCGTGGTTATGGGATGAGATTCCTACAGCGGTCCACGTGAAATGTAATAACGTTGTAATGGAACAGACTCAAGAATGATATTTAATGCCGCTCTTTAACTTTTGATAGATAGGAATTTTTGATTAAATAGTAGTAAAGAAAACTAAAAATCAGGAGGTAGTATTGTACTTTAAGAGACACACCCGAAAACTTTCTGATGTATTTTTAAATAAATTGGAAGAAAACTTTCATACTAATGTAAATACACATGTTGTTTGTAGTTCTTGCCGACACATGGATTTATCTATGGGTGAACTTGCAAAGACCCCAGTATGATTCGCATGCATACTGGTACCTAACAAAACTTGCAATACCCAGTCAGTTTTGTCCAGAGATTATGATTATTTAGCTAAATTTTGTAAAATGCCAGAAGCCAAATACTAGGTATGCAAGCTTTCAGACCATACACGCGTTGCCAACGTACATTGATGCTTGAACCCTTTGCAGTGTTTTATTTTGGTGTTATAGCGCAGAAAAAGAGAGTCGAAAAGTGCAAAAAAGTTATTTATAAAAAAGATGGCTATTTATGACTAGGTCATATAATGAAACAGATAGTATCACCTTTTTTAATAGTTTGGCACAGGTGCTAGAAAAGAGCCAAAAACTCACATGGTATAGCCTCACTTATTATAACATAATATCCATTTTAATAGTTTTTGACTTAGCTCTCAGTTTGAACAAATTGTAGAGCTTTAATGGTTAATTCTTTTTTATATCATTAATGAAACAGACGTATGCTAGTTGCAAAACACGATCACAAAGGCAATAAAATTGATGCAATCGTTGTCTTATCCGTCTATATCATTAAAATAGATATATTCCATTTGCATGCAAGTGCTAGTTGTAATAAGCTGTTTATAACAAATAAAATCAGAAATAACAGGACGTAAACTAAATCCATGTATTCAGTGTCAGCGTTAAATGCGAGTTTCTTGATGATTAGATGAGGCAGATTTCTAGAGAACTTATCAATCTGTAACAAGAAAACACGTATACAAATAGATAAATGTAGCCAAACCTGTTTGAAGTGTCGCAAGATGTGACTTCAGAGAAATGAAAAAATAAAAACGATGGTTTATTTTAAACATATTTTATTTCCAAACAATTTTCATATTATGATAGTACAATATACCATATTCCATAACATAAGTCGTGAAAAGCGTTAGATGACAAGTTCTATCAACATTAATTACGACCTTGATTACGACCTTCTTCTGATAGAAGAAAATAACACATGGTAGATGGTAACAGACAATTTCTGCTAAAATTAAATGAAAATATTTTAATTATGTAAACTGCAATGATATGTACAGTGAATAATTGTCACAAGTAGGTGAATGGCTGAACACATTTGACAAAAAAGTGCCCAAAAAAGACCCCCAAAAAAGGAATTAAATGTCGTGTCCAGTATTAGTCAGTTATGACTATATAAGTGTGTGCCACAAATCTTTGTGCATGTATTTAGTAAAACATATGACCGCTTTGATATAATCTTTAACAGCAGAACCTATCCGACAGTTTTCTTCAAATACTAAAAACGTCTGACCGTAAAGAAGCATTTGTCTGCTTAGTTGATGTTATATACGTAGACTTTACTTTGTCATTTTTCTATCGAAAACTAAAATCGTGAAATGGTAGGTGATACAAATATTTGATTTTTTCCAACATAATATTGTGCCTTGTCTGTCCGACTGGAAGTCGATTAAAATATTTTCCAATCTGTAGATAGTCTGTAATCATAATTTGATTTAGTGCAAAAGTTATCATACTCGATTTAAGAGTTGGTGCACCTTGCTAACTGTCAAAAGAAATAAAGTACTTCAGTATGGTAGGATTTTAACCCATGAGCTACGACCTGTTATAGAATATATAAACATAAAAGAGCAGTCGCGGCCCAATGCATACAATCTTACTATATTAATGCTCTGTGAAAACAAGTTCAACAAGTTCAACATGGCATGTTCACTCAAACATCACAAAAAAGTATAAACCAGACATCAAACGTTGAACAGAATGAAACAAGAAGATTTATTTAGGCATGCTATTTCATTGCATACGATTTTTGTATTTCGCAAGAACTTGGCGTATTTCATTGCATAAAAACGCAAACGGAAGTAATCAAATCGGTTATTTCCTAAATTTTTTGTTTGTTTGGTTTATGTTTGTTTGTTTTACTAGGATTGATTTTTCTAGGATCATCTAATTAAATTCAAGTACAGTATTATGGATATAAACCCAGATAATAGAGTATAGAAAATAAACATATCTAAACATTTTATTGATTTCAAATATCGGACAATCGAACCATAGCTTACCCATTACCAGTAACTGTTGTATGGTTAATGTAAATATGCTGCATATACATACGACTAAATAAATTAGCTGTTTTGTTCTGTTCTGTTCTGGTGTAAAACTCATTGCAGTCAGTTATTATTTATATGAAGATCCTTTAAAAAGGTGAAATCTTTAGAGCAAAGATAATGAAGAATAAATTGTAAAATGACTTGTCCGAACGTTTTCTATCTCCATTTTCTTTTACTTTAAATTAAATTTTCAAATGGTAAACTCAGACATAGATGTTTCTATGTCAACGTTGCAACTAATTTCCAGTAAATGATAGACAAGGGGGTGTTAAACTAATGCCGATTTTGCCTTACTTATGAAAGCTATATATCATTTTAAGCTCAAGAAATCTTCTTTCGAACAATGTAATGGCTTTTCCATTATTAGTATTTGATTCAGAATTGTGGATTTGCATCGAATAGAACATTGTCTACAAATCTGTGATTGTACTATTTGAAAGTGAAGAAAAATGGAATCTGAACGAAACATACATCATAAAATATAAAAGCACCACACTCCCATTAACACTGACCAAGCTATGCAGTCTATAGGACTACATTTTGTTCAAACCATGTTAATTTCAATAAATGTTTTAAGAATTCTTGGTAGTCTACCGAATGTTGGACACCTCAGTTTGAATAGCTCTAATGTTGCAATAAAGTCAATCACCTGGTTAGCTATAAAATGACCATTATGTTGTAGAGGTTATTCTGTGAGGACATTCATCACATCATTTTTATAACCTGGAACCAATTTAATTGGAAACTGGCCTTCACAAGTTATCCCTTTTGGTGAATTAATGACCTTCCCAGGCAGATGTTAAATCAAACTAAGCACTTATTTAATGATTCACAAGAATAATACAGATAAAATACATATTTCTAAATCACTTAGACAAATAGCTTTTATCAGGATGGTAGACGATCATAGTAAATGCATTAAGATTATGTTAAAATCGAAAAACTGACCACAAATATCATATGGATCCCCTCGTGTATCCTTAATAGAACCTTAATTGATCTCACGCTACATTGCAATTTATCTTGTCAAATAGCCTACTTGTTTCGCTAGCCGTCTTGTGTTTTATCTGGAATGTCAGTTTTACTTATATCATTGTACACTCTCTTAGGCAAAACATGTGCAAACTGAAAAAAAATGTCTTCTTGATGGAACATGTTAAGGCAAACAGCATAACTCTGTTATCCAAGTGTATCATATTCTCGGAAAAGATACCTGAAATAAAAATTAAAAACAATTTCAACAAAGATATTCAGTCATATTTGCAAAACAAAGAAAATAAAAAAAAACATTACAGACGATATAACTCTAGTAGATTAGGAAACCATAGCACCTTTATGGCATTCTTTTAGATAAATGGAAATGTCTTGCCATCTGTATATATTCGCAATTATACATTACCTGGTAAAATAGCTGGTGTTTATCTTAATAAAAAACTTCCTGTTCCTTCTTAACTAAATTCATTATGTTTCCCTTTATTGTCACGACTTTTCAAATATCCAACATAAAAATGGCGCCAGAGCATATTAACTGTTACCTCCGTCCGTAAATGTTCATACCATCGTATCAGCTAGAAATGGAAATAATTGGAAAGTTTACGTGAGGGAGTGCCGAGTGCCAAGTGCCGAGTGCTATTACTCTGACTCTGCCTTGCCTCTACAAAAAGAAATTATCCCCCATGTTTTGTTTTAAACTATCCAGGGCATAACATTAATCTTAAATTGAAGAAAATTGTTTTGAAAATAAACATTAGCGATATCGACTAAAATGTATTGTTTTGTTAGTTACAATTATGAAAAGTAAAAACACAGGATTTTCATACAACTAACAGTGAAACTAAAACTAGAAAATGTACACTCTCCTTGGACCACTCTCAATGTCACAATTATGGCCGTGCCCTCTAAAGAAATATTTCTACTGTCAAGTAAGGTATAATATCAGTCAATTGTAGATGATTTGTATAGAGGTAGACAAACTTGATACAGTTTGTTATTAAACCACAACTAAATCTATAAAGTAAAAGCAGGATTTCAAAATCCACCAGACTATGTACTGAATCAGTCGATTGAGAACTAATATGAACTTTACACGATCAGAAAAAAACATCACCACCAGAACAAGGTTTCCTCCTTCCTTGCATGCTATGAATTGGTAAACTACAATTCTCCTTATCACTCACCGTCGATCTCCTATTTCACTTATAAAACCCCTAAATTTATCATTTTCTCCGTAACGAGACAAATATACGACGTTTGTTTAAGACGAAAAAGCAAAAAGACGGTTTTTTTTATAGAAAAGGTATTTTTCTCACGAAAATAGCTTTTTTATGTGGGCGTTCAAAATTAAATATAATTAATTAGTTTGTAATAAAGTGTAAATGATTGAATAAAGATTTCAATTTATCGAATTGTGACTCCAAATATATAGGTTTGTGACCATTTTTGTGCTTTCAATCTATAAACAGTCTTTACGAGTATAAAACATTCTTTAACATGCTTTTTTGGTGAAACAATTGCGTACAGACGCAGAAAACGACGTAAGTAAGAAGTTAAAACATATGGTTTTCATTAATGGCATTTAGGTACAGTACCCTGCGCATATGCGTCCATGCGGCATGTAAATTAGAGTTTGAAAGCATGGAGATGCGGTGGGGAACCAAACGCGTGACGCGGCATCGCAAATTGTATGCGGCATTCAATTGCCGCATCTGAGAGACAAAATAGCAATCAAGCGCGACAACGAGTCCCGCTGCGTGATGCCGCGTGTCGCGGCGTTATGCGGCGTGTAATTGTCTATACCGGTAAGAGCGATGAAATAAAATAAAATGTACTATTGTACACATGTATAAAACTGTGTTTTGCAATAATGCTGTACAAATGTACAATTTATTCCATATTGTAACCAATAATTTTTCAGTCTTAAATGTATTTAGTAATTATACCAGTAAGTTTAAGTAACCATGAAACATGTAGATTTATGTAGAAACGTGTTTTAGAAATGTGAGATGAAAAAGTAATACCTCACCCTCAACCTCACCGACTATTTGGAATAAATTATTACTTCAATTCGATTTTTTTCCATACCAATGTTTTTCTAACTGTTTGAAATCGTTCAACTTTGTGAAATGTGTATCTTTATATTTTTTTACATTTAAATTATTACCTTGGTAATGGTATAGTTAGGCTAGTAACATGAGTTTAATCATTATCAAAGAAGTGTTATATCTCCCGTCTGTAATTTTTCCATAGTGAAAATTGTATATAACTTTACGTTATTATCTTAATGCAGAGATCGACATATACTACATCGAAGGACAGTGTACTACCAAGAAGACAAAGGTTAAAATAACTTTTAAAGTATCACTGTAAATGTGGCTGATTGAAAAAGGATGCTTAAAAGAATAACGACAGAACTCAATATTATTTACTGTAACATAACGCTGATATATATGAGAATGGGATTTCCTTATCCACAACTTAATGAACATGGTAGATGTATTTTCTCAACGTTTTAATCGCATTTTCACGCAAGTTAGAAGAAATAAGTGAATATACAGGATGGGGATGAAAAAATGAAAATCAACTTTTTCTCGAGTTTTACTTCAAAACTGCTATAAATGGATAGAAAATGATCTAAACTAAGAAAATGAATACCCACAACCCTATGTTTATTTAACAAAAAGAGTTTTACAGTCATTTTTCGATTTTTATGTAATGTACTGGCTGCTTTTAATTTACGTAAAAATAGCCCGGCAGCGATGAGAGATAAGCGGTGAAGGATATAGAGGATAATTGTTGGTTTCGGTGTAAGATCACGTTATAATTTCACCGAGTGGGCACCAAAAGTCGTGAAAATTACAATTTTTGGTGTTCACGAGTGAAATTAACGTGATATTACACCGATAGCAACGATTGTTCTGTTTATTTTATGGTAAGAACTCTACTTTTATTGAGTTTGTTTCTATAAAATATCGAAAATCGCGGGAAACGTCATCAGAAAACATAGCGCAATTGACGTCATTTTAACGACGTCATCGTCGCATGGTTTCCAGCATTGATAACGCTCGGTATACTTTTTGACGTAAATCCGAATTAAAGATTGCAAATCACTGAAAAATAAAAATGGTAATCCACTTTTTAAAACTATGGATTATCACTTTTATTTCACTGAGAAAACTCTATAATTCACTGGAAAACATAAAATAAAAGATTATCTTTCACCGGCATATGCGCTGGAATAATATGTATCGCATAGGTGAGACATTTCTTGTCATTTTAGTACACTCTATGTACATGTATACTGTATGCGGTAATGACATTCGAGAGAGAGAGAGAGAGATAGCGATAAATGTACTCTGTTAAAGTTTGTTTGGCATCCCAGAAAAAATAAAATTAGTATAGATTTAAATTACAAATACTTAGTATTGTTTTCATCGGCGACTGATCGAGTAACGGAAATCAGTACAGATTTGTGTTATAATGAAACGTTGATACGTACATGACATGTTTATCAATGAAAGAGATTGATTTCTTAAAACGATTTTTGCATGTATTATGTAATAACACTAAAAGATAAAAACAACAGTTAATAGTATATGAATACAAGTACGCAAAGTTCCACAAAATAAAATAGTTTTAAATACTTGACACTAAAATAATATTGTCTTAACTACTTCGAGAGTAAATTGCCAATGATATGTATTTTAGCCGATTATGTTATTGTATGGTTTACAACGCGTTGCAGTTGGCTTTGCCCGTACCGCTGTTTTAGCAATCAATATAGTTACAATCTTACGTCACACAAAGGCGAATCTAAAAGTAATAATAGAGCATGTATATATCGGTTAACTCCTCCCTTCCGCTTCCGCTCTTTCACTGGCAAGGCCAAATAGGGGCGCATGCGATCAGTCTTTATTTGATTCTGACGTCACGTTCTGCCTATACCGCCTTCATGCACTCATTTGATCCGAAAAACGTGGAAAGAAAAAAAGTCATGACAGAATAAATATCGGATATTGTAGATATTAATGTGCACTTTAATTACAATGGAGTAGCCAGATAGAACTTTCTCCAAACTTTACAAAATGGACTATGAAAGTTTTATTACATACTTCCACGAGTAGCCCAACTAATTGTGCGCAAGAGCTTTTTGCTACATACGATGGCCGCCCTTAGCAAAGGCAGACTAGATGTAGCGTCAGTCGTAAAATGGGTCCGTCTTGCAGTCGAAATATTGAGGCTAATCAACGAGGAAATACATGTACATACAAAAAATAGAAAAACACAAACAGCGCGCTCTCAAAATTAAAAGTTTTTAACAAAACTGCAAATATATGATGTCTAGAGAGTCTCGGTGTAAACATGACTTTCGTACATCATTTATTCGTTTCTCATTTTCCCCTCAACATTTCGGCTTGCCTACGGACAACCGAGACAGAAACATCCGCTTGTCCGACGGCAGAGAATCTCGTGTCAGACAAGTCGGACATAGGAATTCAACAGCCCTGCTGTACTATCGGTTAGACATATATACAGCAGCACTCTACCAAAATAATCGTCACATAAAACTTGTTTTTGTTCATTTTAAGTATAAGTAGTATGCACAGGTTCTCGTATACGTACAAATTACTATATACATTACTACATGTATACATTAAATGTCTTTCCGAGAACTTCATACATGACTACATATACA
This sequence comes from Saxidomus purpurata, assembly GCA_022818135.1. NCBI lineage: Eukaryota > Metazoa > Mollusca > Bivalvia > Venerida > Veneridae > Saxidomus > Saxidomus purpurata. The sequence continues at coordinate 11,269 of JAFMSR010000176.1, read as the reverse complement.
TTAAATGTCTTTCCGAGAACTTCATACATTACTACATGTATACATTAAATGTCTTTCCAAGAACTTCTTGTGAGTTCACCGTCTCGCGTGCATGTGTGAGTTAATCATATGTCCTAGAACTATACTAAATAATGATTATCATGATTCTGGATATGTGGACAGCCATTAACACTGGAAATAAACCAGTGTGCATAAGTATATCCAGGATTTATTAGTCTAAGATTAGTGTGTACATTTTACTTCAGTGACACTGACGACACAGCGGTCAGTGCAAAACAAAATGTTTGACTCCCACATCTTTAAATGTTTTCATTGGTCGAATGTTTCTGCACCAAAATGTGAACAAATGCCTAAAACTTGTGGTTAGTTAAAGAGTTATAACAATGTTTTGAGTAATCGTGTAACTCTGAAGTCATGTGTCCAATATTTCGCTCATGCGTCACACCGGGTTATAAATTGCATTGGTCAGGGTGCAGTATCCTACACTCATCTTGCCAACTGTAACAGTTTACTGTTAGACATCCACCATATACTTTATGGGTTAACATATAAAAGAATGGAAATACGAGGGCCGTTCAATAAGTGTTGCAATGTTTGGTACGAAATCCCTAATTTCCACGCTTTTCCCATGACAATCATTTTATAGTGTGGTTCAATTCATTGGCTACCTGTTGATATAACATACTTTGAAATCGGTCTGTTGGTTTTTATTTTACAGTCATTTAAAGTGAGTGCACTCGTGCTCACTGTGTTTGTCATGGCAAAAGAAATAAGTAAAGAAATAAGAGGGTATATCAAAACCCGTTTTAAAATAGGGAAACGTGCCAAAGCAATATTTGATGAATTGTGTATTGCATATGAACATCGCATTGTGTCCTATACAACAGTCACGAGATGGTTTAAGCGCTTTAAAAGTGGGATTGAGTCAGTTGAAAGTGCCCCAAGACAAGGCCACCTTGTGCAATTGTCACTCAAATAATCCAAAAATTACAAACTCTTCTGAAAAAGGATGCACGTTTGACTACGCGTCGCATAGCTAAGGCTGTCAGCATTTTGACAGGATCAGTTTTTACGATCCTGAAGCGCGATTTGAAAGAACGGCGTATTGCTGCCAGATGGATACCCCATTTGCTTACCGAAGACTAAAAGAATTTGCAAGAAAATTGTTGAAACTGTACCCTAATTCAATCAGCGATCATTTTCTAACCTTGTGACTGGTGACGAGACATGGGTGCATTATTTCCAGCCAACCAGAAAGTGCAGTAACAAAATATGGGCCATAAAACATGCAAGGAGACCTTTCGTAGCTAAAATAGTTCTAAGTGTTAAGAAGGTCATGTACGCCGCTTTTTCCAATAGTCGTAGAGAAACTGTTCAGGTGGCGATTCCGCGTGGTAGGACAGTATATTGTGACATCGTATTGAAAAAACTTTGAACAAGTTGAAAAAGAGACGCCCAGTGGCTTGTTTATCAGGTATGACCTTACTGCATGACAATGCTCCGGCTCACAAGTCCTCTATAGTGACACAGTTTTTGAAGCAGAAAGGCATGTCTGTTCTACCACACCATCCCTACTCGCTCGACCTTGCCCCTTGTGACTTCTTTTTATTTCCGAAACCAAAAAAACTCTCGAGGGTCGCAGATATCACAACAGAAATGCTATAGGGTCAGCCATTTTCCAGTATCTCCGGACTATACCCAACAAAGACTATGAAGGCGCTTTTCAGAATTGGACCAAAAGGTTAAAACTTTGCATAAAGGTAAAGGGTGAATACTTCGAAGGTATGAAATAAAAAAATCTCCTATGATTGTGTTATTTTGTGTTTTACAGGCAAAGTTGCAATACTTATTGAACGGCCCTCGTACATGTAAATATATGAGATAAAGTACAATCAAATAGAAAATCGTCAATAAACTACCGGTCCGAGTACTACTGGTCCGACTGTCATGTCTGCTGTTTCATTTATATTTCCGAAGTAACTACGTCTCTGTTTATTGGTTCGCATTTTTTTCTCAGACTCAACACCCCGACCCTATTCCGAAGATTGAAGGAAGGGAGAAACCATTGACTTTGAAAGTAAAAACACAGTTCATAAGCGAAAATATCCGTGTTCACTGTCTGCAGTATAGAAAGGAAACTTAGTTGTGATAACACAACAGAAAATGTCCGTAAATTCACTTGTATACAAGTTAAGATTTTGGCAGGCAAGCATTTTCAGATACACGTGGTATGTCAGTAGAATACGACACTAGATAATAGTATGTTGGAAGAATACGGCACTATATACTTGTATGTCAGTTAATACGACAGTTCTACTTTTGCCCATGGCATTGCTTTTGTGTTGACACTTTGCGAAATAAAGGTTTAGAGTTTCAGTACTGCCGGAGACAAACATATTTTTCGGGTTTACAGATAGGTGCTGCGATATCAGTTATCGATGTACTCAAATATTGATAATTTCGTAAATTTAGTTGGTTTCGTTGACATTTTGTATGAGAAACAGACTGAAAACGCATTTTAAGAAGAAAAAAAGCATTACATTATATGTTTGTTCACCAGACGTCATTACGAATTATGTAATTCATATGTATTATAATTCATAAACTTACGACGGACGTGTACTAACGACGGGTACACCCCTATTTCGGTGGTTTTAAATGAGACCCATCCGAATGATACCGTAGGTCAATCGCTGTGATTAAAAGAGATCTCGTTTAAAGGAATATTAATTAACATTTTAGATAAAATAGTCTAGATCTATATAATTTCTCTCGAAGACACTCCAAAATACGCGAAGAAACCTATATGCATCCTTACTAAAACTGATTTCCACTTGCATTAAAATACATAAATGAAGATCGTTCAGTAGCTTACCATGAAGCAAATTGACGCTGAACTTATTCTCACCTAAATGTCCTTAAATGGGGAGGAGTAAACCTATAAACTAGCTCTAATAATAGTTTCAAATTCGCGCTTTGAGTGACGTAAGATTATAACTGTATTGATTGCCAAGATAGCGTACGGGCAAACCCAACTGCAACGCATTGTAATATATGTACTGTAAACAATGGCAATCATCACCCTTTGTTCACATTAACAATAAGTGACTACTCAATTAAGATGTGACAATAATTATCGTCAACTTCAAGAAAAGCGTCGAACTCAATTTTGTTTGAATAAAAACATCAAAACGAGGACAAATTATTGACAAGCATTAATTTTATCATTCTTGCGACAAACAACGATATCTGTAGTAAAAGAACAAAGTCATGAAAATGTTACAACTTTTAATTATATTCAATTCAAATAATTCAAATAGTAATATACAATAATTAAATTATAAAACATACTCGGGGAATAGTAAACTGCAGTAACTCATGCAAAAATCCTATAAAATTATAACTTATAAAACCTTTTATAAAATTACATGTACATGTACATTGTATAAAATGCATTAATTTAAAAGGAAATATTAATCCTTACCGCCGCGTTACGCGTCATGGTATTTGTCGTATCTCGCAAATGACACGCGGCATATAGATGCCGCATCTACAATCATATGCCGCTTGATGCTGCGTGGATTTATTGCACATGTAAAACCTCCGCGCTATAGCGCGGCAAAAACGGAATCCGCCTGTGCTGTAGTGTATGACTACACTAAATGTTTTTTCCATAGACTTACTGTATAACATTTAAGCTCGTACCAAAACATATGTGAGTAAATATAATATAGTTCCACTTCAAACACTTCAACATTTTTTTTCTTTTTACATTGTCTACGAAAATGTAGAATTTAGATCTAAGAATTCCAACTTTACTATAATCCACTTTGTTACTATTTGTTCAAGAAGTTTCACATTTAAATACACTCTAGAATCACTTGACAGTGGAGTAATTTTCATTTATGATCAACTTTAAGTCATTATCTTACATATAACAAACTGTTCATGCCACTGTTGCAAATAGAACTTGTAAATATTTAACTTAAGGGACGACCGATATCTACGATGAAAGAACTAACTGGCAATAAATTATGTTTTAACTCTGGATAACTTCAGACTGATATACATTTAACTCCGTATATTACGACTCCGGATATAGCGAAAATCCGGATATAAGGAACAATTTTTCTCGGCCCGATTTTATTTCTTTATTTATTTTATAAGAAAATGTTTTACAACATAACAAACTCTTAAATGGTGCCAAGGAGTTCGTTATAAACGGGGTTTACTGTACACGCAAAGATCATGGACAATATAATATTTCCGCCAACACCGTGTCCTACCTTTCATTTTGGTTGACTTTGTAGTTTCCATGGTAAGCTACAAGACAAGAACATATACGTATTAGTTTCGAAATATGCTCAAAAGAAGTCTAAACAATAGTATAGCTTTCTTTTCAGAAGGAAATGTATGAAACGATCAGCTATAAAATCCAAGCCACGAGCTCTTATTTCTTTCAATTCTGAGTCCGGTCAAAAACAACTGTGCATTTGGTTATAACATTCACAAAGAAACAAACTGTTTTTTTTCTGTTCTAATTAAACATGTTAAACTTTCTAATTATATTTGCCTGTTCACCTGGTCACCAACTTAAATGAAAAAACAACGGATGATACCGTATAGGACCAATTGCCTCTGAGGATGTACATGTGTATATTACAGTAACAATTAATGTGTTAAATGTCGTTGTGATAATTGTACAAGTGCCTCAGTCTTGTTAACATATTTACATGCACTTATCTGCATTTAGATAATGAGATTTACATTTCTTTCGTGCCAGGATTGTTAATATCAAGAATGTATAATTCAAGGGAAACTCGTACTTGAGTAACATGTCATTGATAATAGAAGTAATAGTGACATTTAGATTTCTTTCTTGTCAGCATTGTTAATATCAACAATGTATAATTCAGGGGAAACTCTTACTTGAGTCATCAAGAGCATGGCAATATTACACATTGGAAGGCGTTATTCAGTGACCGTATTTCCATTAATCATTCGATTCGGAAAGATCAGTTTTAAGGAGACACCTATTATCTAAAGCTATGTACGAAATTCTTCATATCCTAAGTGTCTGTTAGTATTCTTAAAGAGGCTACGTACGTTTCGATGAATTAGAAGATAAAGTGCATTCTTGTATAAAATATAATTATATATCATATATTTTGTCATGTCCGTATTGGTACATGAGATATTTATGAAAACGAAAACAAATTCCAAAGTTGTTAGCTTAGTTTCGCAACATTCCGGACAACAATGTACTGCCAGATCAGTAATAGCCGCAACAGTTGCTAAACCAGCTTGGAAACTTGATATGTTTTTTTTTAATTTAAAAATAAATACTGAAAATAAACCAAATTACAGTAGAACAACACTAATTCTAACGCAGTACCGATGTAACGTCGTTTCTGATTGGTGACGTCGTTTAAATTTGCGACTATTAAATATCGTATATATAGTCGCAAAATTCAAACGGCGTTTTAATTATCGCATTTAGACACATTGTGCGTTAGAAAAGGGATAACTATTTAGTGATTTTGATATTTGCAACCGTATATACGGTTTTAATGGTCGCGAACAGTTTAACAGCTCCGGCTAACGCCGTCGCCGTTAAAAATATTTGCGACCATTAAAAACCGTATATACAGTCGCAAATATCAAAATTACAAAACAGTTATTCCTATAATGTGTAGTGACTCGCACGTTCTCTTTATACTGTTCACCGTTGTATTCGAATAAAGAAAAGGTCGTCTTGTATTTTACTATTAACCTTTCACAAGCAAGAGCGAAATGATAGATCAATCAAAGAAAACGAAATGCAAGCTGATCAATTATGTCTTCCATTTTTCTTTATTCTGTAGAAAATACGACGACAGATTAGTGGAACCGCCGTACAGATGCGGTAGCGTGTTCGTCTTAGGATAGGAGGGTTACTGGTTTAGATCCCGACCAGTGCCATGTCCATAGTACCCTTAGTTAAGACACAGCTATTCCTGATTTCCCAGCTCTTTCTTCGAGGTTGATTGATTCTATCTGGAGTGAGTCTCGGGAGCTATCAATAAACGTTGTAAGAACGTGTCTTGCGATCGGAAATGAATAATTAAGTATACAAATGTCAAGTGAACCATTCATTAATAGTATGTTTGATATTTTGATTATCAAGAACTTGCTGGAACTCCTACTGACGGTTTGCTAAAATTACTGAGAAAACAAAATGCTTTATGAGTTGCGCTCTCCCATCCCGAAATAAATGTTTACAACGAGGTTTCCCATTTAAGAGTACGTACATTACTTTTACCGTGAAAAATTGACATATGCCGTTTGGCGTATAAGGAGAGGTGTTTTTATCTATGATCTGAAGTGCACAATCATAACGAGTGGAAAGTCCAAAATATTTTCCTTGTCTGGCGCCGCAGGCTATCCCACATAAAAGTTCTTTTAATTTATTATCGTACAATCAAATTCCGTCATATTATAGTACAAATGTCTGCTTGAGATTGAGTATTGAACATCACTTTATTAAGGTATCTATAGATACGAGTAGTTTTTGAGAAGATATTTATATATTTTTTCGTTTTCCATTAGAAACCATTTAGATTTTTTCACACATGTATTATCAGTTATAAATACGTAACACTGAAGTATATGAGGTAAGTGATCGTCTGATAATTCGCTGAACTAGTAGATCAGGACATGCAAATACGACCCCAGCCCCACTTCTAACATAACTACATGTAATAGTATTTAGGGCGATACCTTTAAACCTAGATCCCAGGTATCGGTACTATACACGACCAGGGACTCGAACTGGTTTACTCTCTATATCTTCAGCCATTGTCCCCCATCCCCGATCCCTTTCTCCCATTACAATCGATTCTCAAATATATCATACAATGTTTTCTATTCAAGTACAGGATAGCCAAATGTATTGTAGAAATTATAGTTGAAATCCTTTATAACGAAATCCTTTGGGACCATTAAAATGTGTTCGTTACATCCGTATACTGAGTTTGTTATATCCGTATACCATTTTCTTTAAAAAAAATAAAGAAAATAAATCGGGCCGAAAAAATTTGTTCCTTATATCCGGATTTTTGCTATATCCGGATTCGTTATAGACGGTGTTTACTGTTGCATGTAGGGTTAATACATAAGAAAATGATGGTTAGACTTAAAATATGGATTGTATAGTATTCACAAGTTAAGTATGGACATACCGGTATAGACAGACGAAAGACAAAAGACGGATATCAGGCAATCACCATAGCTTCCCTTTGGACAATCTGTGCTCAGTTGAGCTAAAATACTTTTACATACTGACGAATAACCTATAAACCGTTCAGCTATTTAATCTAGTATTTTATTAACTGAAAAAGCAATGGAAAACATTTCCAGGAACTCGTAGGGAGATAAGGTATATGATGAACTTTTTATCCCATTTTCCCCAAAATACTGTGATGAATCAGGTCACTGAGATTAAAATAGGTAGCTTGAACAGAGAAATAAGTTCATGGAATTAACATATCTGACTGAATTAGGCAAAAATGTATCTACATATCATGATTCAAATGTATTTGTTTCTCAGGTCTTTAATACTGGAAAATAAATCTAGATGAATTTAATATTTAATGTTAATTGAGTGTTATATTGACTGCTATACAAAATGTATTCAATTATATTTAATGTCATATTTAATGTTATATTTAATGCTATATCTAATGTTTTGTTTAATGTTATCTTGATTATAATTATTTTTGTTGTATGATTGTTAATTGGGTTATGCGTGCTAAATAATTGAATATCATATCGTTGTATTATGATATGTGCAAACATTACTCACTTTGACTGCTGCATTCGCTCAAAGATTTATTGATTGCTAGCAATTGGGTCAGATTACAAGTCGGGGGGGGGGGGGGGGGGGGGGGGGGGGGGGGGGGGGGGGGGGGGGGGGGGGGGGGGGGGGGGGGGGGGGGGGGGGGGGGGGGGGGGGGGGGGGGGGGGGGGGGGGGGTGTTTTTGGGGGGGGGGGGGGGGTTTGGGGGGGGGGGGTTGGGGGGGGTTGATGATTTCTATGCAAAATTTGAAACTGGGTCACATGTGGTAAAGACCTAGGTCACCAGGCAAAATAATAGGAGACCTTGTGTACATTCTAGATGTCACATTTTATTCCCAATTATGTTGAAAACTAAACAGAATGTATGGTTTTTAAGAACTCTAGGTCCAATTTGAAACTAGTTCACGTTGTATCTCAAACTAAGTCACCAGCACAATTAAAAAAAAAATTGTGAAGGTTCTAAAGGCCACATTTTGTACCACAACATCATGACCATTTGTCAGAATGTTTGCCTTGATAAACCTTAGATCAGGTTTTTAACTTGGTCACATGGAGTCAGAAACTTTTTCACCAGGTCAAATAACAGAAAAACCTAGTTCAATCATCTTGAAAATTTTGTTTTGATGAATTCTATTTCAAGTACGAAACTGTGACATACATGAGGCACTCTTGTCTATTTCAGAGTTTCATGATTAGCAATAAAGTGTTAAAGTTTTAATCCATTTTTCCCAATTGCAGAAATTAAAAAAATGCATGGAGCCATTGTAACAGGGTAACGACAAACAAAGTTCGTTGGGTACTCTAATAACACATGCGGCACCATTGTGTCGGTCCATTCATTCCGATATATTCACTTGTCGGTCTTTGCGTGTACGTCATATTTTAATTGTTGCGAAATTATGCTAGTAATAACTGCTTGCTTATACGTGATGTCAATCAATATTGTCAAACTACCAACACAAGAGTCATAACGAAATAATTGCTTTAAAGTGATTTAATCTTTACTCAAATTGATCCGAATGTTTACTTAATTTTCATAGAAACTGCCACTTAAGATAACTAATAATGATAACTATGCCTTTGACTCTCAAAGGTAACTATACCGATGACTGATGAGTTCATTGTAACACAAATGCTCTTATCGTAACTCGCATTCCTTAGGCTACAATCTTTAAATAAGATTTATAAAATATATGTCAGTAACTTAATCACAATCCATGGTTTAATCACCATTGTAACGCCTATCCGGGGCACGTCGTTTTTGGCATGAAGTGCTGAAGAGCAAATATAAACATACGTAACTGTTGTTCTATGAATTGCTTAACATTTGCCAATTTGTTTTATGACGTTGTGTCGACGTTAGAAGAAACTTTGACAAAACTTAACAAAGGTTTTACCAGTCAGGTACCTCATGGAAGATTGCGTCATATGAACGTATGGAAAAGAGGTCAAGTATAAAATTTTGCATGGAATTAGGAAAACTCCAAAGTGAACATTCAATTGATTAGCCAGATGGAAATACCCGTCACCTCAGGTAACTGTTTTGCGGGAATTCGACAGAGCCCCCCCTCCCCCCCTGCTCCGGTGACGGATATTTCTATCTGAACCGCATGCTCATGACAGAAACTATTAATCTGCGAAAATCTCTTGGCGTCCGTTAACGACGCTCTAAACAACAACGTCAGAACGTTATCAGAGATGTTTGCTGCTAGTGTGCGGACTATGCATATTATGCTGACTGCCCGATTGAAAATGACGAAGGTATATTTTTATCTTAATAATAGTAATTAATAAAAGATTTTATTATTAGACAAAACGACGGAAAAAATAATGTAAAAAAAAAATGTGAACGGAAAACAAACTTCTAGTGACATGTCATTAAAATTTCCGATTAACATCCAGGAATTATACAGGATGTAGTCAAAAGGTTTTCGTGCAATCTGATTGGACCGTGCCAATATATATTCACTGCTGCGCGCAGCATCAAACAGTTTGCAAGTATAACTCGACAGCTAACAAGTACATATTAAATACAACTTTAATATATCTATATTACGTAGTACACATCTGATAAAACACTTGAGAGTAGGGCGGAATATAGAGTATAACGTACAAAATGGATTTAGTACATATTTCTAGTATTTTCGTGGGGTTAACTTTAATGTTTGGTGTAAGTCATGGAGGAGAACACGGCCGATTAACATCTTTGAAAATGAATCAAGGTAATAATAAAACGGCGGAACAAAGCAGAAGCACTAGAATCGACTCCGATTATTGTCGCAACAAATATGAATGCGATGTCGTAAACCAAACTTTTCCTGTTAAAGGGTGCCATTGTGATACTTTGTGCGGTTTAATGGACGATTGTTGCAAAGGGTTTACAAGTGATACAAGGCTTACTCAGAGTAATTCTCTGACGAAACAACAGTTTTCGTGTGTTGATATGCATGAACTGACTAACAATACTTTGTTCGGAGCGCTTATAGTAACAAAATGTCCGTCCGAGTGGGAAGACGAGGAAAGTCGAAATCTATGTGAAAATAAACAAAAGAGGAATTCTCAACTTTTCAGTAACTATATAGCTATTGACGGCATTATGTTCAAAAATTTGTTTTGCGCTTTCTGTAGTGGTGTTATACACAGGTCATATGATTTAAATACTGTAAAAATGTGTTCAAACTATACACTTGATAAAAAGATCGATAACGCTGATAACTGCAAGAGTTTGTACTTCGAAATGGAGCACAAAGTTGCGTTTCGCTGGTGCTCATTGGTGGAAGTTATCGAAATATGCTATGGTGAAACAACCGATGAGAACTGCACTGCTGGAGAACATGCCGTGGTGTACGACGCTTTAGGTAATGTGTTCAAGAACAAATATTGTGGCCTGTGCATGCCTAGGAAAGAAAGGACACTCTTCTGTGATCCGTTAATCGGAGACGTATCTGTAGGAGAACCGTACCCCTTTTCTAAACTTGTAAATTTTAATTTCTATACATCTTATAACACTGATCACACACATGTTGAAAGTCACTGTCCATCCGTTGACAATACCAAGACAAACAGTAATCTTACTATGGGTCATTTTAAGTTCAACAAAAACGAGTCAGGAGAGTTCCTTTGTCTCACAGATGAGGGAATTGAAATATCAAAACCAAAAACAAAAGAAAAGGGAAAAATGTATGTGACAGTGCTGTGTCTGATAATATCAATTGTTGCATTGACATTGACGCTGTTTGTTTATTTTCTGATTCCAAAGCTGCGGACTGTCGGCGGGAAGATAACATGTTGCTTAGCATTATCGCTTCTGTTGGCACAGCTGTTGTTTTTAGTGTCCGCCGAAGCGGAAATGATCAACTGGCTATGCATTTCAATGGCAGTGCTTGTGCATTATTTTTTCCTTACAGCGTTCTGCTGGATGAACGTAATAGCT